>JAIPRK010000648.1:0-156141 GCA_025469195.1 Chaitophorus viminalis
CACACACACACACACACACACACACACACACACACACACACACACACACACACACACACACACACACACACACACACACACACACACACACACACACACACACACACACACACACACACACACACAAGTTTGCACACCCAGCGCTCTCGCAAGCACGCAGAAGGGCGCGTTCGCGAGAATAAATTCAATGAAAGACGATCCCCCCTTGTGACTGACGCGCGTGTGGTCGGCCGGAAGTGCGTGCCGTGCCACCGGCAGCTAGATCTCTTCTGACATTATAATGTATCGTCGTCGGCCGTCAAAGTATATTTTCCGCTGGGCATTGTTTTTTTTTTTTTATTTATTTTCGTTATATTTCCCTCCTATAGTTTTGTAATTTCTCAGAGGACATCAAAACATCATGCGTACACGTGGTATATAAAATGATATTATTTCACTGAGATTAGGCACTCCCGTGCCTTATAGGTGCAAATACGTATACTCAGCAGATGAGATGGCTTAAACATGCAAAAGCTTTGCGCCGGTCATAAATATGAGTTTAATTTTTTTAGCCAATTGATAATATATGTATATATAATACAATATATTATTTTAAAAATGTTAAAAATGAGCATTGAAAATTCTCCAATCGACAAAAATAATCTGTAATATGCAAAATAGATTTTTTTTTTCTACAAACACTGTGCTCGATGAACTGTCCGTATTTTTCATCCTTATTTCGCTGCATAAAGCCAATAAATATAATATGTAAAAACGCAAAAACGCATAAACTCTCTTTTTAATTATGAGTAAATAATTATATATTATAGCAATAATAAGTAACTGTTTTTCTTTGGTAAAATATCAAATTTGTGCAGTGGTGGGTGGGTTAGACTTGCCCCGGTCAAATAAAATTATTAAACCACCACTACACTGTTAGCAGAGGAGGCTCGGCGGGATGAATAATGACGATGGCGACAAGAAAGATGCTACAATAATAATTGTCAGCAAAAAATCGTCACGATATTGGTAATCGCAAATAAAACTTTACGTGTTTTTACAAATACGAGGTGTATTATAACGATGATTGACTGTTTGAGCGTTTTATAACATTGTACGAAAATATCGACTTTTTGTCTTTACGCTTCGAACTGTATATATTAAATACCACTGTACTATTATAATCGTCTTCGTATTATTAGTACGTTAATACGTTCGGGTGCATTTCCACAACCGTCTCCAAAATCACCCGAACGCTTCGATTAAAAACAAATGAATGCGTCATCTCTGCTCTCTTGCATTCCAATAGATAATTAGTGTAAATCTATTGCCATCTAAAACGGACTTAATTGTGTACAGATCTAGCCCAAAATATGTAATAGAAAAATCAAGTACAACGTTTGATGTACGAGTGCTTTCGATAATGGGTTGTCTCCTAACAAGTTAATTTTATACCGCATGTAATAATAAAATGTGTAATCACGAATCCCCGATTTAAATATTGATAAATATTGTAATTCACATTCTAGTTGTAAATGTCCGTGGTCCGTTATGGTTTCGTATACATAATAATCATCTGATTCACACCAATTTCTTGTGCACAAGACCCTAAAAAGTATCTTATATTATTGTTTGGTTAAACGAGGAAAACGATTATTTATAACTGATAACTGAGTAACGCAATACCACCGCAACGTGTATTCATGGCAACGCGTGAATTATATTATATCGTGTGAGGAATTGAAATCAGGCGTCGCTTGACGTGGTCGATTCGATGTGCGTTTGCGCACCACGAGACGCGCGACCTAATATAATATGATCGAACGGGCACCAACGGTTTACGGTTGATTTGTGTCAATTAAATCTCGTATGCTCTTGTAAAAAATAAATATTCTATCAACTTTAAAGATCAGTCATGTATCGCAGCGTGCGCCGAGAGCAAAACGGACTTGACGACGAATGCGACGACCCACGGGGATTCGAAGTGGTTTGACAATTTTAGTTAACTGAAGCAAGCCTAAAATATTCCACCCACCTACCCACCCACCACTGAACAAATTTGATATTTAATCGAAAAAAATTAAAATATCAGTTTGGTCAGTTTGGTTATTATTTATTATTAGTGGTATAATATTAATATATTATTATTAACTCATAATTAAAAAGCGGATTTTTAGGTTTTTACATATTGCATTTATTGGCTCTATGCAGCGCAACGAGGACGAAAAATATAGACAATTTATCCTTTACAGTGATTGTAGAAAAAATGTATTTTACATATTACAACGTTAATATCAATATTATAAACAATATAAACGATGACTACGTCACCGGCCACCACTCACCCATAATTTTGCATGTTTAAGCCGCCTCCGATTTGAAGAGAGGGGTATATAATGTAATAGTAGGCAGGTGTGATGGCGTTCAGATCGTGTTGGTTTACGTATTCATACCGTTTACATTAATAATATATAGTTATTACACAAGTGTAGCTACATACATACATAATATATAGGCAGGTATGGAAATGATATTCAAAAATAAGTATCTAGGTACTAATTTGTTAGATACATCGATTTTCACCCGAAAATCAAGATACATTTAACATTTTCTAAAAAGATACTAAATGCCTAGGTACATTTTACTGCCGTTTTAGATTCAAGATACGGTTCAATTATTTTTTTTTGTAAATTGTGTAAAATTATTAAAATGCATTGTGTTTCAATATTATTTTTATTTCCTCCAGTACAAAATTAGAACACACGAGCATTTATTGTAGAGCACATTATATTTTTTATAAGATTAAAAAATTTAAATTTAAATTACTACATTACCTATTAATTTACTTTGAATATACCGTTATCTCGAAATGTGTGTTCATTGTCATTGATACGTTTTTATTTTTTGTCGTTATAAATACAACAATACATTGTTGTGTGTGTATTATAAAAAGCCAAAGCATTATCTACTCCTTTGAAAATTGTTTTACGAAACATGTGCTTATTTCAGCCAACTATGTGAATCACACGAGGTAAAAATATATTAATTTTAATCAAAGTTTATTTAAAATTTCAAATTTTAACGTTTTTATTATTTTTTAGATTAAAATGTGTCTAGACTCAAAACACAATCTATGTAAATGTTATTATTTACACAGAAACGAGACACAAATTGTATCCAAGATATATATAGATTCGTATTATTATGTCTACGATACTGACCTATTCCTGTATTTAGGTGATGAACCATGGTGACCAAGACGGTGATGGATATTACATTACACATGATGCAGTAGCAAGGCCGCAGCCAGGGGGGGTTCAGGGTTCAGACCCCCCCCAAATTTTTTTTGAATTAATATTGAATAGTTTGAATAGTTTAAAATGCCTATTATATTTGATACTTTACATTATATACGTGTCACTGTGATTACAACATAAATAAATAAAACGGTACGTATATTTGATATTTATATTGTGTTAGATAAGCGATAACTGATCTTAATGTACTTTCGTAAAACCTAATGTATAGCTCGCATAATACCTATAGTATCTAATCTTAATTATTTTGGTAATCGATGGGTCAGTACTCAGTAGAGCAGTATAACACATTTTGTTTATTAATGTAGAAATATAAGATGATGTACATAGTTACCTACCGAAATTTTTAAAAAAAAAATTTTAATATTTTTTTTATAATTTCGTATTTTATTACATAATATAACATTTATACTCTAACCCCCCCCCCCCTGAAATATTTTTCTGAATACGGTCTTGAGCAGTAGCAATATTATTGCAGTGTATGTTGCTCTGTGTGAGGATTTTCGCGTCCGCCGCGTGACAACCGTCATTATGGCGCGGCTACGGCGGCGGCGTGAGAATAACACCGCGGGGAGGCGACGGGCGCTTGCAAAGTATATCCTCTACACCGCGGCGTGGACCGCCATCCTGGCAGCGGGAGAGACGCGATGAATAATTCATAAGCATGTACGCGGACTGCATTTAGATATATATATATGTGTGTGTATACTTAGGTACATACGCGCCGGCGCCATGCCGTCTAGCGGCGCCTCCCGAGACCCACAGGATGAGACAATGACGACGACGACGACGATGATGCATTGCGGTCAACCCGTATCGTTATTGCTAGGGCCCGGATTTAAATGCACTTAAAACCATACGAATATGGTCTAAAAATAGCCATACATTTCGTTAAAAAATGCATTTCACCACAAAAATGACCTTTTTTATACAATTTTGAATTTATAAATGAGATATACCTTATTATTATTTATTATTTTATTAGAAAAAAATTGACTCGATGCTACTATTATGTTGATACACAAATATGTTTTGGAGCAATATTATCATATTACGCGAAAAGAACTTAAATATCAAGAAGATAATTTAACTTTAGATAATATTTTGAATAAGCAAAATGTATGTAGTATATTGAATAAATATCCATTAAAAACCAACATAATGCTAAAAATGAAAATAAGTCGAAATATGCAAAAAAAAAAAAAAATGCAAAATAAAATGTGTAGCTTTGAAACACTCGTTATACGAAACGAATTATGCTAACTCAGAAAGCATTGTCTGAGATCAACCAAAAAAATATGTACTTTACATTGAAATCCGGGCCTTAGTTATAGCATTATGGTAATAACGATAGTAGACGATATAATACAACTTGTACCTAAGTATGTAGATTGTAACGCCGGTGGGTTGTAATGACGACGTCGTAGAGATAATAACACGGACTAAGATAGTATAATGGACTGGCATCGATAGGTGGAGGGGGTAGAAAGGGATGATTCCTAAATGCCTATTCCCCTTCCACCAAAACGGGTACAGAGCACCTCGTGTAATTGGAAATTTACCGTCATCAACGCGCACAGTGGATTTATTTCGAAATACTACTACATTTTATGTTTGTATACAATTTTTTTATTCATTCTGCCATTCTGCGAGAAGTTAAAGCTTAGACGATTAGACATTTAGACGACAAATTTGATTTGACCACTTGAGAGTAGAAGCTGTATGAAAAACAAAATACAATCTCTATTTCTGTGGTTTAAACAACAATAATGATAGATGGCGTTGATACTCGAATGTTTCCATCGAGAAACCCCACACTTGTTCCTCGTATCCCATTTTAGAGTCATTGATAATCATACCGATGGCAGTCCATTATATTTTAGTCCATGTCTAATAATGTAAATAACGATGATGGTAAATTGATGCGAGCCGGGTATACTGTAAACCATACGAGGTTTCCAAACTAACTAAAAATAAACAACAATTTTCACTTGCAGAATAGGTATTAAAATAACGTTCGACATGATATTATTGTCATAATATTCTATTGATACTATACGACGCATGGACGAATAATATTATGTGTAAATTTAAATCAAATACATTTACCGTAAACAAATTAAAAACTTCGGGAAGGGTGGATCATTTTTTGGGTTCCTGAACGACAACCTAATTAGTTTCTTTTAAATACGGCCCTGACTTTCTAGCTCAGAGGTTCCCAACCTTTTTATATCCGCGTACCACTTGTATACTTTGAAAAAATGTTACGTCCCACTTGAATTATAACTTTTTTTTTACTTGTTAACAAAAAAAATAACAATGGTTCATATATATTATGTTTTAAATATATTAATTTTAATAATTTAAACTATATCATTATTACATTTGTAAGAATTTAATGCGCGAAATGTAACATACAGTTTAATATGTATCGTGTTTATTAATACTTCAGTTGTCCTCTATATTTTGTTTCTATATTTATTTTTCATGTATAATAATAAGTCGGAAAATGTTTTTTCACACGGATATATTATGTACAAACAAAAGGCTTTATAGGAATGAGTATTCTTTTTTCATTTCTAGCTAATAATTCAATATATCCTTAGTCTTGAAATCTCTTTTTAGGGCAGAGTAACTATTGTGAAATCAAGGAATGATTCTTTTGCTAAAATATATAGCTTCTGGAATATTATTTATATAATCATCTTCAGACGGCTTTATGATCTATTTAATTTTTTAATCATTCTCAGAAAAATATTTAGAGATGTTGGATTTTAGCGATTGTAGATGTACCAAAATGTCTGTAATTAAATTTGAATTCTGCTGAATTCCGTTTTCTATCCTAATTTAGTGTTGCGAATGCTGAAAAATATCTCTTCGAAAATAGTGATTTAAATAATCCAACGTAAATACGCTTTATGAAAAGTTACATTATTTTATTATATTAGTAATATAGAGATTATCATTATCTGAAATATAATTAATAATAATATAATGAAAATGATTTATTATTATTCTCATCCTACATAGGAACATATTTATTAAAATCTTTTTTTTTTTCCTAATCAAAAATTCCTTCAGGTTGGGAACCGCTGATCTAGCTAGTTACGCATCCATCTACATATAATAAATGGATTAGATATAATTTTCATGGTGCCCAATAATAGTATAAATTTTTATTTTTCATAATTTACTACAATTACATAAAAATGTAAATATAATATAGAGATAAAGAATATGATATTTGCTTCTGTAAGCCTTGGCTTATGGCAGAGTAGAAGTAAACATTCGTATAAATTAAAAGAAAAAATTATACAATATGAAAATATAATATAATATTTTTATATAATACTTAGTACCACGGCCAGCATTTTCATACATTCAAACCTTTATGTTTTCACGTTTATTGATATTTTAGTATAGGGATAGCCAACCCGCGGCCCGCCTTGGAAAATTTTGCGGCTCGCGACATTCATCAAATATTTACAAAAAAAAATTATTTTTGCGCCGTTAGAATGTTCTATCTTTTTTTTTTTATATTAAATACTTTTATTATTAATTTTATATATATTTTAATGTTTTATGAATACTTTTATAATTTTATACGTGTCCTAATTTTAAATAAAAAAATATGTGATTATATTAATATTTTGGCTGATAAATCTTTTTTGGCAACCTATATGTGGCCCGCAGGATTGTAATTTATTTACAAAGTGGCCCGCAAGATCATTTGGGTTGGCCATCCCTGTTTTAGTACATCGTGTCATGAATTTAGTTCGATAGTCATGATTGCGTATGATTGGTTAATATATTTTCAACGTTAAATTAATGATCAAAGCCCTATTTAGTTATTATCACATTGCATTATACGCAACTATTTTAATATTCCATTAAATTGCATTTATTTTTTCCTCCATTATGGCATTAAAAATTATAACTCATTAATATAGTGGTGGTACATCGGTAATTTGTAATTTTCTACGGCACAGGTTTAATAAATAACATTTTTCAACGCTGTCACCGCATTTATTTTTCAGATCGAAAATTATTATGGCACCTGACACACAATATGGTATCTACGTACACGCATTGAATAATGTCTAATCCGACAAGTTCGTTTTTTTTTGTTTTGAGGAGGCATATTAATATTACCATAATATCGTTGTAGAAGGTGTATTAAATATCAAAATTGTTAGGCATACTGCGGTTATTTTCTCTCCCGGTACACATAAATACATAATGCACTTTTTTTTTATTCGCTATGTAACTTTTCACTTATTTTCCTATTCTTGTTGTTTGCCACAAAAGTACTTCAATAATTACGTTTTGGTTTTACAATGATGTGTGTTTTTTTTTTATTTTTTTTTGTGTCTGAGGACACGATTTTTGGTAGTAAAAATGCTTCAATTTTCTCAAACAGCAACTTTTCTGAAAGGAAAGTGAATGTAGATGGTACTTGGGCAAGTCAAAAATGCAACTTTTTCAATACTTCTTAAAAAAATCGAAGAAAACAATAAAAAAAATTACGAAAAAACGGAAATCACATTTTTACAAAATACATTTTTTTAAAATGCTCTAACTCAAAAACCAAAAACCGCAACAACTTGAAATTTTGACCATATCTTTATATTGGCGTTCTCTATACATGGTAAAGTTTTTAAAATATTTTGACATATTTTGACTTATTTATAGACAATTTAAATTTTCGATTTTTGTAAAAAAAATTTTTTTAAACATCTATAAAATTTAATTGGCTGGCAGATAACTCTTAAAAATTTAATACAAGGTTTATAATAAGTTTAACTTATCTAAAATATATTGGAGATCGTTTAACTCAAATTTTTTTTATAAGCCCATAAAGCTCAAATTTGTATAAAATGTGTCAAAATCACGATAATTTGCAAGTTATTTTGTAGATAAAAATTCATAAAACTTATTTTCTTCATACTTAAGGTTCAAAATTTTAGCACTAGATTATCCATAAGTTACTCTTTAATAATCTTCAAAAAAATTTCTACTGAACTTAGAAAAAAAAATTTTATGACTGAAATTTAAATTTTTACGAAATTGCATAAAATAGCGATTTGTCCTCAAACGATTTTAAATATTTGTTATAATTCAAAAAGTATAAGTCGCAGAAACTTAAAATTTTTACCAGCTGTTAAAATAGACATTTCCTCTATGTCATATATTTTTTCAAAATATTATAATGATTTTTAAGCTACTTATAGGCATTTGAAATATTCAAATGTTTTACATTTTTATTTTTATAATCGGCGATAAAAAAAAAATTACTAATTCAAAATACTTGAAACATTAATAGAAGATTCCACAGAAGTAGTTATTATTGTCATTCAAAAATTATTAAAATCTATAGGCACAATTTTTTTTTATAAGCGTTTGAATAGCGAATATTGACATTCATATCAGTTTTTAAAATTTGCTCTAATTCAAAAACGAAAAACTGTAACAACTTGAAATCTTCACCAAATCTCTATATTGATATTCTCTGTATATTGTTAAGTTTTCAAAGTACTTTGACATATTTTACTTATTTATAGACAATTTAAATTTTCGATTTTTGTAAGTTTTTTTTTAAAAATATCTATAAAATTTATTTGGCTGTCCGAAAATTCTTGAAAATGTATTGAAAGATTAATTATAAGTTATACTAATTGTAACTAAAAAATATCGGAGATCATTTTACTCAAATTTTTTTTAAAAGCCCATAAAGTTCAAATTTGTATAAAATATGTTAAAATCGTGATAATTTGCAAGCTATTTTGTAGTTGAAAATTCATAAATTTTTTTCTTTTTATACTTAAGATTCAAAATTTTAACACTAGGTTTTCCATTAGCTAATCTTCAAAAATATATAAAAAAATTTCTACTGCATTTAAAAGAAAAAAATTTATGACTGTTTGAAATTTAAATTTTTATGAAATTGTATTACAATTCAATTTAAATATAAAATACTATATTATTATATACACATTTTAGACAAATATATTAACTCCGTTCAGAATCGTTATTCGTATATTTTTTCATGATAATTCTTAAATATTACACTTTAGAAAATAATGATCAGAATTTTGATATTTTTTAATAAAAAAATAATTTTTACACGTTTACAAAATGATATTATTGTTTCAATTAATATAAATTGCACATTATTCAATACGATGTTTAATCGTTTCTCCGACACGAAAATTTTAACCGTTTAATATCAAAACACGTCATTTCATTCCGCATCCAATGTACATACTCAAAATACAGGAATTGAATTTCATTTATCGATTAACTATTATAACGTCATTTCCACTTGCAATCAAATAAAGGACCCCAAACATTTCATAAAATATAAATTTGAACAAAGATGTTTCTTATAATCCTAAAGAAATAAAATCGTTGTGTATACGTATACTACGTATAAATAAATAAGATGAAGTGCGTTGTGTGCGGACACGATCTAATTTTCAAAATGTTCGAGTCCAATTCTGTTTACAAGGTAAATACATTTTTGTCCATAGTATCTTCCCTCGTTAATCATATGTCAAACAAGATATAACAACTTCAACAATTTTCTACTTTCAGTGACGCTATTACATATAATGTGTTTGTTATGTATAGAAAAAAAGAAATGTAATAATTAACCGATAAATATAATTATACGACGGAACATTTTATGCAAATCAAAGAAAACATGTAAATTAAGATCAACTCAATAATATTAATTTTATCTTCGCTGTGTAATATTGATTGAGAAAAAAAAGTAAAAATAGTAGATAATAAAGTCACGTTTGTATAAAAAATATTATTAATATACTGCTATACATTTTAAAAATTTTATCATAACTCATAAGTTGCATTAAAAGAGCGGGTTTATACGCACTAAAAACCATAAAACCACTTAAAACTTAATGTGTATTTATTTTAAAATTAATTTTATAAAGTATTTTAATGGAAAAAAGGGATGTATGAAAACTTAATGATTTATGATATAGCTCTCATTGCTAATTTGTCGACTTTACTATTAACATTCTTAATTTTATCAATAAAATGATTTGTTTGAGTTGGTCTACAAAAAAAAAAAAACTAATAATAACTCACGTTTAAAAATTTAAATATTGTATTCGTCATCAAATTCCTATTTATCATTACATACCTTATTGAACTGGACGATTAGTTTGAAATAAGCCCTATTAATAAAAGTACGCATTATGCAACTAATATGTAAGCATTAAATATGGGAAAAAGAAAAGAAAAAGCAAAAAATATTAAAAATATATAATAATATAAGCGATAGGAATCCTTTCTTCGATTCATAGATCTTGAGCATCGATCATGCAATTAGATGTATTAAATTAATCTATAAAATATTTCAGATCCAATTATATTATTATTATTATAAGTTAAAATAAAACACTTTATTCATCGTTTCAAAGTGAGTATCGATACTCATAATTTATCAATAGTGTACATACAAGTAATTATTATTCGTTGTAATTAATTTAGTCGTAAATATAAAAAGAGGAAAACACCAAAAAATTTGATTATTTTAAAAAAATAACGTCACCTGATCTAATAATTTAAATTAGCGTGTTATAAAATGGAGATCAAACACTAAATAAAAGAGTTTCTTTTTATATACATTATGATATTTTTTATATCTTATGTTTATATATTTACAACCTTATACAGTATATGTAATATCCACATTTTGAAAGGGCATTTAATGTAATATTTCATAACCTTATGATTTTTATAATATTCTAGGTATTTAAGCTGTATAAACTACATAACAGAAACCTTTAAACAAATTTGATACAATAATTGAACGTATAATATTATTTACATAATACTTTCAAAAACATAATATCAAAATGAACTGATGATGAACATCATAATAATATTTGTCATATGATATAAGGTTTGAATAAAAAATAAAAAAAAGAATACTAGATATTTATGGATTTATATTATGGCTACTCGTCGTTGATGTTTATTTCTTCCAATTCTTAAATAAACTATTCGATTGATTTTACTCTATTGCATTGTTAGTTATAGATGTATATGCCACATCGATATATATTGTACGCTATAGTGCTAATTTATTTTTACTTTTTTCGATATTATTAATTAATTTGTAGGATTTATAATTTTTATTGAAATCTTAACATCTATACAAAACAAGAGAATTTATTTTTAAATCTAGAAAATTGAATTCATTCATTTGATGGTTTATTAGTTTGCGTAGTTTATAGAAGCTATAGCAAAATAATAATGTAAAACATACGATTAGCGCCAAATAATAAATATAAATTATATTATTTTCATAAAGCAACGCATAAGTGCTTTGAAAAACTATAAGTTTTATTCATAATTTGTTTCTTTGTTTAGAATAAAAATTTTACTAGAAATAAGTTTTAACTTATAAATAATTCGATAACATTTCAATAAAACTTTTTTTTTACTCTACGAACACCTCAATTATGATATCTACTATTTATTTAAAAATGTTTCACATCAACACAAATCGATCTTATTATAAATAACCATATTATTATAACTCAATTAATTTTGTACACATAGATTACAATTTGTTTTTTGATTTTTTAATAAATTTCTGAACAGATTTATGGAATGAAATAAAAATCATAATTTATACGATGATAAAAAATATTTTGTAGAAATACATTTTACAATAGAAGTGTTACAAATGTGCATCTGCACATGAGTTAATATACTACCTATTGTATAATGTAATATTATGTACTTTAGTGATAAGATGATATAAATTCTTTTTTAATTACAAACAATAAAAATATATACTGAAACAATTATTTTGTTAATTGGAATATTATTACGTAAAAACGCCAAATTTTAAAATGTTAAAGTGATCATGCTATGTTTGTTATCATAGTACTAATTAATTTTGTCACATTTTAATAATTAAAAACAAACACTTATTTATTCGCTTGATTAAAAATGTATATAATATCAATGGCGGTTTTTAATTATAATTAGTGCGATATTGGCTGTACCGTATAGTATCATTGGCGGAATTGTGAAAAAAAAAAATTAAAATAAAATTACCATACATATTTATTAACAACAAATCATGAGGTTGCGTATGCAATGTATATTCCTGCGTGAGATGAAAATGTAAACGCGAGTCTATATTGCGCGTGCCAATCTATTATCAACTATTAATATTTAATAATATTAAATATTAAATTGATCCATTATATTTTATAATACTAAATATGAGTTGAAGTCAAGAGGATGTCTCTTATTTGGTGTACCGAACAATTTATATTCGAAAACTAAAACATTTCCGACGGTTTGCTGCTAATGTAGTGGCGAGCCAACCGTATGTTAACTATTCGTTTAGAACGCATTAAGTAATAGGTACGTCGTACTCGAAACAAATGTTTCCATGTTTCGGTTTCTTCGGTTTCTTGTTAAATGTACGTACAACGTAGTGCTATTATAATAATATATTATAGTGCTCATGCGTTTCTATACGGACGTGGTAAATACTAAATATAAATCAAGTCCTATGTAAACTATATACAAACGTACAACACAGAAAAAATATTTGATAGAATTATTAGCATCGCACCGCAGCAACACACTTATTTTTAATCATACTAACAGATTTAATTGCTTCTTTTTTTTTTCCATATAATTCAGATTTGAACAACTCGTGTCAACAAATTATGATGTACTGTTTAACAGGACCCAGATTCGAAAAATATTCTAAAAATATAAAAGTATACTAATGATAAAAACTGTACAGTTTGTAGTGTTTGTACTGCTGACAATAGTATATTCTATTTTCTTGTTTAGATTTTATTAAGTAAAAGAATTATGTTGTTACGTAGGTACGATAAATTTTGTTCAATTATTATGATATGTCTTGCGTTTATTATACTTATATGCTTAGCGATGGAAATAAAACGTTAAGTAAATTTATTTTTGATATTCACACATTATTAAAATTAAATGATTTTTATTTTTACTTTATTTTTTTTCAATTTGTTTATACAAAGGAATTGCAGAATATTTATCAACAACATTAATAACTATTTAATTACATTGATAAATTCAATACTATAATAATTGGAATATTATATAATGGTGTGATATTAAGTCTTTGGAGTATGGTTTTTAATTTTCATACATCATAAATAATTCTGATTTAAAGCAAATTTGCGTTCATCAGTTCAAGTGTAGTGTTGTTCGATTTAATATCATAGAAAAACTTACCAACCATCGAACTCAAAAGGAAAAAAATTATATATTCGTCTTTTCGTCGGTCTTTAATGATATTTTAATTTGTAAACGAGTTATGTTTATGGGAAGTATTAAATTTTTAAAAAAGCTTTCAGCTCATTTATAAATTAAAGTATTGTAAATATCCGACGAGAAGACACAGATGAATGTTCTTCCTTTTGAATAATAGGTGAGTTTACTCTATAGCCGGAGTCTCCAACCTTTTTTTTACGGAGGGCTAAATTTGGAATCTACTTCGGAATCGTGGGCCAAAATTACTTAGGGATGCACAGATAGAAAATGTAATCGAGGATTGACAAAAACTATTTTCTGAAATTTAAAATTGTATATTTTATTTTACTATAGTTGTGAAAAACAACACCTGAAAAAATAAATATAGTCTAATCAATTATTTTTCGAATAGAAAATTAAGAATTTGAAAATTATTATAATATTTTTAAAACATAAGTTGGCTTGGCAGGCCAGTTAAAAAATCTTGACCGGTCGCATCAGGCCCGCGGGCCGTAGGTTGGAGACTCCTGCTCTATAATATTAAAAAGCTAACAACAGTATACTTGAATTACTGAACGCAAATTTGCTATGTTGTACGTTTGTAAGACGGAGACAATACATGCGGGTGTGGCGTCTTCATAAGGTTATATCTTATTAGTTATTATATACAAATCTATAGATTCTTCACTTATTATTTATTAGGTCCTAAAAATATAATATACAACTTTTTGTAGACCTTGGTACCTATAAAATTAAAAATGTGCTACCATTTATACACTCTGAAGTGTTTTTTTTTTTTTTTTTGTCGGGTCATATTTGTGGGCACTAATCCTCGTTAATAGAAATTTAGGTACATTCTTCATTTGTTGTACATGGGTACAACGTTATAGGTTAATATAACCAGATGACGTAGAGAAAATTAGCACAAAACAATTTCTACATATGCCACTGTTATATTGTATGCGCTGTACATCTTCGCGAACATTTCTGGTTGATTATTTAATTTCGTTAAATACATCAGCAGCAATCATAATATTGTGCGCGATCGTATATTATATGTCTCGAAAATAACCGTTCAAATGCCATGAACTTTACAGCACTCGAAGACGGCAATTTTATAACGTGTGCACGAACGGGAGAGGGGGGAATAATAAAAATTGCTCTCAATATTTCCGCAACACCCCGTAACGCGAAATGTGTTCGACCGGAACGTGGTGAAAAGGGGAAAAAAGTGTTAAAGGTTACAGCTATATTATGTGGAAGACAAAACGAAAAAACAATAAAATATCAACCGAAAATCGATAAATTATACGACCAGTGGTATATATTTTCATCTCTTAATTCCAAATGGACACTGTGAGTCGGAAAGTATTGACTGTGATTCGAAACAAAGCTGGCGGCGGTGGCGGTGGCGAATGACAAAGAGCGAGTATCCATTTGTTTGCAACCGTAGCAGCAGCAGCCGTTGCCGTTGCCACCACCGCCGTTGCGCTCGTTGGAACGGCAACGACCTCGGCGGCGTCAGGGGAGGTTTAGAGTAGCATTTGTCTCCATAAATTAATGATTCAACTTGTTTCGGGATAAAAGTCCGAAACGATACGGTTGAAAGAAAAAAAAAAAAAAAACGAAAATAAATTAAATAAATAAAAAATGAAATAAAATAAAAATAGCCTTTTCAGTGTATATTATGTGTATATCGTATAATCGCACGACAGCCACGAAGCGTCCGGTGGATGGTGTGGGGGGAGGTGCTCGCGCGAGTTTAAAAACCTTGTCTTCCGAAGTCCCGACACCGGAATTTTCACATAAATAAAACTTCTTGACCGTCTGAATAAATTATACGGGATGCGCGCGTAGCACTACAGCAGCAGCAGTATTGTATGCGGAGCATTGGAGGGGAAAAGATTCCGCACCGATAATATATATATATATATATATATGTGTGTGTGTGTGTGTGTGAAACCATAAATCACTGCAAAGTGGACGTTTTTTCGTATTTTATTCTATATATATATAAGTATATGGGTTATATATATGTATATATATTTTTTTTTCGCAGGCGGTGGAAATCCGTTGCCGACGTTATAACTCCGGGTCACGACAGCGGTCCCGGCCGAGACGTGGACGTCTTAAACCAGAATCGAGTGGTGAGAAGTGAGATAAAGTACAATATATATATATATATATAAATCGAACGGAAAGGTATCGCAAACAGGATCCCCCGGGCAATTTCCTTCGGCAGGGGGAAGGATCAAAAAACCTTAGATAATATTCATAGGTTTTCGTCCGCAGTGATAGCAACATAAAAAACTCTGATGTTTTTTAGACCATAATGATAGTTATGATAGTATATAGTTAAGATATATTATAATGATGATATTAAAACAATAAAAATGATAATTGAATTTAATGCTTGATAAAACTTTTCGATAAGTCAGCTATGTTTTCATATCATTATAATTTTCCGTTATCATTCATAAAACATTCGAAACTATACCACATCATCAGGCTATTATTTGCGAAAGAAAAATGTTAAAAAAGTTAATTTTGACCACGGGGTGGGACCCGGCGAAACGTCTCGCCATCTCCCCCTTTGTTGATTTTTGATTTTCATTCGGAATGAGTATCAAGCAAATTTCGGGATTGATTTTGTGAATTCATGCAAACTGCGTGGTAATATAATTTGTTCAGAGTCTTTTGCTGGGAAGGGAGAGGGAGCTAGCCACACGCTCGTATTAAAATTGTCTTATAAAAATAATAACATCCTTTTATTATAGCCACGAACGTTACAAGAAGAATCGTTTACGTTCGAAATATTTCGATTAAATAAATTCAAGTGCATGTATTAAGGGAGTCAGTGTGCACGCGCAGGAGAGTGTTGAAATCCTGTAAACGCTGCACGTACTGTAAATCATTGGAACCCGGAGGATTTACGAATAATTATTCTAACGGTCGTTTTTAACGGGGGAAAATACCCGCCGTGCGGCTGTGCATAATATGTGCGCGAATGTACGCGATCCGCGAGTTCGCGTGCTGCACACCTAAATACAATTATTGACGATGATGGTAAAATCGAAGTTTCGCTCGAAACGTCCGCAAACCGGGTCCGGGGATACTCGCAAATGAAATAATGCGATAAGTTAACGTGCACGCACGCGTTACTCATCAAAGATGACTGTGCGGGGGGGGGGGGCAGCTTACTGTAGCGCATTCGATTATTATTGTGTTATGAGGTTTACATTTATGCATAATAGGTACCCACCCACCCACGTAGCTGTTATTCGCGGCAAACGTCAAAAAGACGCGGGAAATGTGTATTATACATACACACATGTATTTGTAGGTAAATTGTATTATGCGCGCATTGAATCGTAATTATACACGATCACACGTGTGCCGAGTACGAATGGAATAAATTACTATAAATAATATATATTATATTTATATACGACGTATATATACCTACGAGTATGTACGAGAGTAGTTGGTGACTAACTACCATCGTTCCGCGCTCCGTCGTCTGGCGTGATTTAATCACATTCATATAATTCGATCAGACATGGATTAAGAGACATTTTTACCTTACGAACCATGCAGCGGTGCACGCGAGTACGCGAGTACATAAGTTTACATACGTACGCACGTATTATACTCTTACAATAAAATCAGATTTCAACTTTGAAATAAACCGTTCAACATCGATCCACCCTGTTAAGTGTGTTCGATCCTCTTTTTTATACTTGTATTTCGTGTTTGTTTAGTTTTTTCAAATTCTGATTTCTTGAACGTGCATCTGTACTACAACCTATACAAGACCATATTTTTCAACACTTTCATTTTTGTACCGCTTAAGATAAAATCATCCATTGGCAATATCAACTTTTATATAGTTCGAATATGGGAGAGCACCTGTATTTTTATGAAAATAATACTATTGTTCTGTAAATTTTTCCACGGGAATGTTCGTTGTGTTAAAGGTACACGTTGCTACAGGATCCAGTGCTTGAAGAAATTTAAATATTACAAAACATGATCTTGTAGTAGGTGCACATAAATTTTTGAAAACTCAGAATTTGAAAAAAAAATGCAAAATATAACCTTAACAATTTGCGAGAATACTTAATGAACCGTTGATGAAACTTAATGAAACGTTTTTAAAATGCGTTTCGTTTGAGTACCTGAATAATATTATTACAATTATTACTTTGTTTTATAAACTTTAATAAAATATAAGAAAAACTTCTAGTGCAGATATAAATCCAAACTTAACTCATTTCATCAGTATATATATATATATATATATATATATATATTATGTAGGGTAGAAACTAAGGAAACTAAAAGCGATGGCATTTCAACAACCATTCGATTTCGATACTTTATACTTATGCAAATTATATTATTGCGATTATTATTTCAAACGATATTGTTCTTTAGATTGGAGGAAGCTGTTAATTTTTTTCAATCTGTTTCTTATTATTTAGTTGTATAATACTAAGAAATAACCAGAAAGCTGCATTTTTATTTTTGTACAAGCTACGATCCTTAAACAATATTCTTTGTTATAATTACATAATATAATGAATTCTTATCCCTATAACGCACTTTTTTTTCTTTACATTACAATACGAGTGTATTGTATACACATTATGCTTATAAATAGTAAAATTGATTGTTCTATGTAGATATTTTCTATAGTTGGGTTACTTTTTATTTCTTTTTGATGACGCTGAAAACAAGTACTATATACCTACTCCTACATTGATATTTGGTTGTATATCATTGCGACTGCGTAACGGATTCGGTTAGATATATTAAACCCACCGCCGTTCATCAAAGTACGATTAAATATAGATGGAATAATATATTATTATTGTAATACTACAGCGAACGCGTTTATGATGGCGTTTATCATTAATGATTTGTTGTTAAGTTTTAAATCAAAACGCTGTACTTAAATAATTAATATTTATGAACGATTCAGATAGCAATCAGTTGTTTAAACATGAAACAATCGCTTTGATGATGATAATGACGATGACGATGACGATAATAATATTACTAAATGGATTTCAGCTCGATTTACGCGTGGTCTCAACTCTCAAGCACTCGGGCATTATTTGGATATTTATATAGCCGGCCGTTTCCATTGGTCATCGCGCGGCGTATTCATATGCTATTATTATTTTATCGACACGTTTAATTCAGGACCCTCTCTCTGTTTGTGCGCGATTGTTGAATAGAACATTTTATCAAATTTTCATCAATCGAAAAACGGTTATTCATCAATATTGCTGCAACAAAATCGTACACGGCACTCAAATATTATATAGTGCAGACCGCCGATTATGTATAACATAATGTACCGAATATTTATAATATTACGCACGGCTGTAGATAGTATAGTTGTATAATATTATCGATATTATCGACCTATATTATCAATCGTAGCGTACGGATGTTCTTATCTCAGATTCAAAAAAGTTAAGTATTAGTAGCGCTTTTCACAGATGTCAAGTAGAAGTACTTGAATTTCACCCACGATGTGGAAAAGATATCATCTTTACATCGTGATTTTACCACATAAAACTTATTTTACATTTCTAAAATTAAAAGAAAACACAGCATAGTATAACCTAGATGGCGCCAAAACGTGACTTTTTCGTTCATTAGATAAGAATTTTCGGTTGCCACTTTATCGTAGCTCGTTACGCAACCATACTACCTACAGCCGTGATATTACGTATGTATAAAACGATGGAAAATAGCTGAGAGATAGTATGAAGAAAGAGAGAAAGAGAGAGAGAGAGAGAGAGAGAGAGATAGAGATAGAGAGAGAGAGAGAGAGAGAGAGAGAGAGAGAGAGCGAAATGGAAAGTAATAATATACATTACTGCGGTATCTAAATGATTAATGACTACGGAATGAGTTGGTTGGATGAGCGTTTGGTTTTGACTTGAAACGATGCGTTTTCCCTGCGTGTGATCGAATAGTGTGTTATCATTTTTCCCCGTCTTAACAATACACGCGACCGAACAACGAGTACGTAAACGTATATACGAGTACGTACATCTGTGCGTCGCGGTGTTATGCGTTACACGCATGTAGTACAGTGAGCTATTATACTTATACACGTGCACCGCGCACAGATATCAGTACGCGCGCGAAAACGTACAATGTACGATAAATAATAATATAATATATTTGAACCGGACTTGGTACAGTAATGAAATGATTGTTAACAGTGTTTTAATTTTAATACATTTTACCCGCGTATCAAGCGCGATCGAATAAACGCAATATACAGTGGATTCCGCCTTATATGGACGAAATATGGTCTGGTCGACTGGTCTCAATACAAATATATTTTAGAACAAGGTGAAAAAAAAACCGTATAATATGGGCGCTCGATTCGGTTTATGTGGGCAATTCTTATTTTATCGTACCGTTAGAATATACACATATGTATTTAAAAACGACTAATACAATCGGGTTTCGTTGTATATGACATTGAGTGTAGGAAAAGTTCTCATATTTTTGAAATTCTGTACTTAACACACCCAAAAATTAACTTTTATTGATTTAAATTTAGATAAGTTTAATTCAATTTTGTGAAATTTTTAGGGACAAAAGCAAAATAATTGGATACTCGATCTAAGATAGAATTTATGACAAACTTAAATCAGTTTTTAAAATATTTATCGCATTAATTGATCGACCAGTACGTTGTTGGAAATATAAAACGTGCAAATTCCTATGTTGCGCTTGTGATTGACAGATACAGAAAATCATGGCTTACAATCCCTATAATGGGATTCTGTTGACTAAATATATAGAAATGTTCTTACACGTTCTCTAACACGACAATACCCGCATTTCAGTTTTAACATGAATTTCAACGTGACACTATAAATATTTCGAAAAGTCCTCTCGCTCAAGGAAAAATCGCGATTTGGGATAACGTGAAATCGTTTCTTACGGACACTTTACACGACGTAAAATTGCTCAAAAATTATGCGTTGCAAAAAACGTGTGCAAAATAAAAACTTTTTTTGATGAGATAAATTGTTATGGTTTTTGTTTTTTTTTCAACTTATTTCTGATGTTACGGGCAACCACTAAATGTGGGCAAACAAGGCTGGTCCTAACGTGTCCACATTAAGCGGAATTCACGGTGTTATAATATTATAATTACTAAGAATATATATTATTATATGCTCTCGTTTTAAATACCATAATATTTATACAGTGAATCTAAATTTTTCCGGTTGATAAAGTTATTTCCCATCTTTAAAATCAATTGGGTTAGGTTAGAAAACGATTTATGCCCAAAATAATTCTACCCAATTTTTCATCAGTCTATGAACGCATTTAGCCAAGATCAATGTATAAAAATATCGCATTTTTCACGTTTAAATTCCGTGTTAAATTGCGAAATCACTCCGTCACTTGCAAAGTTGTTTCAATTTGTTTAAAATAACTACCAAGCACAACGTTTATAGTTTACATAAATCAATTATCGATTTGTATACATATATATATATATTCAATTGAAGAAGATGTTTCTATAAAATTGCTTAAAGAATAAATTGATTACAATTGGATCTTAAAAGAAAAAAAAATATTTGCTCCAGAAATTAAATTAAAAAAAAAAAAAATTATACTCAAAACTAGACTTTTATCATAATAGCATTTTTTTCCAGCTTCTTGCGTCCAGTCAAATAAGATACATTATCCGAATCCAGCTCGAACGTATACCTATATCGCGTCCATTTTTGGATTCTTTTTCTTCCGTACAGTGTTACCTTAATCGTTGTACATATTATAGTATATATCACGCCTGTATAAACTCTACTGAGGTTCCTATTTCGTGTCGGACGGTAAATCGTATTTCATGTTTATGTACGATTGTACTACGTTATTAATATATACTAACTGTACCTGCATATATATATATATATATACGTATCATGTGGAGGGTGACGGTATAGTGGCTTTACCGGCGGAAAATCCTATAATGTCCACGTCGAAAGAGGTATATTATATTATAATATGGTTTTTGAACTGGCAATTTATGAAAGTCGACGGCGTTTTGTTTTTTTATTATTGCAGTTATTATTATTATTATTATTATTAAAATAGATAAACACGCGAACAACCAATTATATTGCTGTGCTCATTTTGTTGTACGATAGAAAAAAAAACGACGTACATTTGAGTTTATGAATATGGTGGAAAAGAAAAACCAAAGTTGTTCGTTAAAACAATCCTTTTATATTGTACATAATGACCTCTCGGCGAAACATTACAATAGTAACCGTTGTGATCGTACCTATATAACGAGATCACGTGTACAAAATAGTAATACAATACAATTCAATGAAACCGACGGCGACGCGACCAGACGAACGGCTGCGTATAATATTCATATATTATAATAATTATACGTAATTATACCGGGATAGTTTTCGCTTATCTATCGGACTACAGGCGTATTATTGGAACGGGAACTGATATCCGGTTTAAGGGATTCACGCGTAACTGCCGGTAATTGATTGCCAATAGACGACTTACCTATACCGCGGCGCCGTCGGTCGGTAAGTTTAAAAAAACAAATATTTTATTTTGTCCGAGACGTAAAAATTATCATAGTAGGATCAGCCAATTAAACTAGGCTTAAATAACTTAACCTTTGAGACGTAATATACGTTTTTTCATCAATTTTGGCAATCACTCGGTTTCGCCGATTTCAAAAAAAAATGTTGATTCCCGTTTCCGCGTGCTAGATATTTTTCAGCTCTTTGAAAATGCATTTGCCGAGGAAGATACCGTTAACTTTACCGTTAAATCCAAATTGCATAGGTGACGTATACATGACATAATTGATTTTTTAAAACCCATAACTTCTGAAAGGAGAACTTTTTTATGATTAATGATACTATTTTTATTGTTCATTTTTCTTACAAATTTATAATTTAAGCTTTCTGTGTAAAAGTGAAACAATGTACGTTATTGATGAAGCCATGTCATACTTGTCTTTATTTATTTTTACAATTATTCACCTTACATGGATTTATAAATAATCACAGGTTTTAAAAAATCCATCAAGTCATGTACTTGACCTATGCAAGTTGGATTCAACGGTAAAGTTTGGTATCTCGCTGGATAAATAATGCATTCTCGGTGAGCTTGAAATATCTAGCAGGTAAATTGGCGGAAACGGCAAATGCCCTAAATTATATTGTATTTGTATTACGAAAACTATGTGAGTGCATGTTGCATGGATGTGTGTCAATACAGCAGTTGATTGTTTGACCGATAATGTTATACGATTAGTTGACATCCATTGTCTTTGAACTTAAATAATAATATCGTAAGCGTACACAGTAAACACTGAATAACATATATCACACATAATATTATGTGACGAAAAATTATTTTCATTCCGACCATAATAGTAGCAGCAATAGTAATAGTAGTAGCACGCCTACGCTTATCATAAAAATTTATCATTATTGTTA
Source organism: Chaitophorus viminalis (assembly GCA_025469195.1). NCBI lineage: Eukaryota > Metazoa > Arthropoda > Insecta > Hemiptera > Aphididae > Chaitophorus > Chaitophorus viminalis. Next base: position 23,108 of record JAIPRK010000648.1, read on the forward strand.
TGATGATACGTACGAATTCTTGTTTTAAACGCGATTGTCGCACGTCCGTCATCGCGTTGTCACGGTTCTACAAACATGACCTACCGCGGTATATTAATAATAATATTACATAAAGTGTAGTTGAAATGAACGGACGGTCCGAGGAAGGGAAATGGACACCAAACATCATTTTGGTCTACTATAATACCGGTCCGTGTAATATATATTTTTACGCGTCACCGTCGTCGTCTCACCCACACGCACCGACATTGTTATTATTACCTATTTCGTAATGATTTCCAGATCCTGTATGATAGATACGTCTATATTATATAATACCAAACCGATAGCCACACATATAAAAGCGGTTACGATCGTGTGAGCCCGCGCGGCGGCAGCAGAGAGGAAATACGTCGAGCGTCATTTGACGCGGGTTTTCCCAGGGAAATATGACTTGTATTATTGCACGAAGCGTTTTATACGCGTATGCATACGTAGAGATATATTATAATATGTGCACGATGTATATATATATATATATATATACGAACGTTGGTATTAGGAAAAAATGAAAATAATAATAATAATAAAATAAGGAAAAGGCACACGCGTATATTTATACATCAACATACGCGCGCTCGTATATATATCATTTTTTTTTCCTCTTATCCCGTTCCCGAACACACGTAAGTCGCCAAATATGTGTTGTGTGCGCGCGTGGGTGTGTGTGTGTGTGTGTGTTTGTGTGTGTGTGTGTGTGTGTGCGTACCTACGTATATATCCGAAAGGGGAAAGACGAGACTGCCGTCGCCGCACTGACTCGTTCGGTGAAAAATGACGTTATTCTTAGTGTGCGTGTGTGCTTGATGGTGTACATATTATTATTTTTATATTTTTCCTCTCGTACCTCTAATGCGCGCGTTTCGCGGCGGCGGGCGGCATATAGACGCTATTTCCGTCGATTACCCTCCGCAGTTTGGCAGCCGCGGCTGATGTCGCTGTCATCGTCGCCGCCGTCGGTGCCGCCGCCGTTACAACTGCTATAAACCGCGGGGTTGCAATGCCGCCGCCGTGTCAACCGTAACGAGCCGAGTCATCCGTCTCTGCGCGCGTGGCGGGGGTGGACGAGTTGCAGCCGTTTTTAACGGTTCCCTACCACATCCTCATATACATGCATATAATATGCATAAATGCATAATATATATAAATGATAATATACCGTAACGAGGTTGGGGAACGTGGTTATGTTTAAGTAATCCAGGTAGGGGTTTCGCAGGACCCTTTGAATTATATTTAAACCGTAGCAAGTGAGCGCGTTAAGAAATGCAGTTCAAACAAAGCAACAGTCATTTATTAATTTAGTATAATTAACAATGGTGTATATATATATATATATATATATGTGTGTGTGTGTGTGTGTGTGTGTTACGGTAAAAGTACGAATACCGGTGGTAAAACCTAGGATTTACCGGCCGGTAAATGTCCGAATTTCGAACTTTTACCCGGGACCCGGGGCATCTTGGCGTAAACCATTCCGGCACAGACCCATTTCGGCTTGCATTTTTTTAGACATATTCTTTTTTGATTTTTTTATAAACGTGCTGTATCCCTATAGTATATGACTCTAAACACGCTATATATAAATTATGTTTGTGTACATTTTATTATACAAGGTTATAAAACATCTGAAGGGAAACTATCAAAATATATTACACATGATTTCCATATTTATTAGGTATACAATTTATACACAATTTAATCACCATAGATATTATACAATTTATACGATAATAAATTCTTACTCTTGAACAATTTCACGTTTCCTAATACTTTTTATTGGATTCCTTTTGGCGCGAAGTACTTTGTGATGATTTTTGATTAAAGAGGTCAGTGAAACAACCAGATTAGTCAACTTTTGAAAACATACAATAAACATGAATAGAATTGTTGCACCAAACGTACAAAAAAAAAAGACACTAACAATTATCTTATATCAGTGCTTTTAAAATCTTGTTGCAATATGGGTAAAACTCGTTTAAAATAATTTATATATCGTGTTTAGAATGATATACTATACAGTGATACAACACGTTTATAATAAAAATCAAATTAAAGAATAATATATGAAGTTTTATAAAATTGAATGCGTGTCAAAATGGGTTCACGTCGAAATAGTTTACGCCGAAATGTCCTAGACCGACTTTTATCGATTGATTTCGATAAAACCTAGGATACACAAAAAAGTTTGATCAAAGCCCGAATGATTTTAATAGTTCAGACTTTTACCAACGAGATTTTGTAAATCTTAGGATAAACAATCAGTGTTAGTAAATGTCCGAAATTGTTTGAAATTTTCTCCTTTGCAAAATTCGAAATTCATGATTGCAGCTTAGCACGCGCATCAATGCAGTAGGCGTTGGTCAAACGATAATTATGACAATAATATATATTCACTGCCCAAGATCTGTGAAACGCGGACATTTTTGCCATATGATCACGACGAAAAGTATACCAATAAATTAACGTAATGTACGAGGTGCGTTGTTTTCGACAAAAATATACCTCGTCAAGTCGTCCATTACACGACTACAACGTATACCGGCTCCGGCGTCCGGGTGGTCTGACCATGTACAATGTACTGCTATATTCTCTTCTGTTATTACGTTTTCGTATTAATACGTTCTTTTTCCGTCTTGCCCTTTTACCGTCACGTTTTTATAAATGTACGACGCGTATTCACCATAATGAGTCGTATAAAATATAGCTCCCTTTTCAAAGCGATACGGGTTAGCCGGATTTTTCTCGTCCCGTTTAATAACCGTGCAGACAATGACGGCCTTAATGACGCTCGACGTTCCTGGATAAAAATATCTTACAAAGCACATTTCGGTTACAACTTATAAGTTGTATAGCTCATATATAAGGTGTTCAACATTAAGTATATCTACGATGAATATTAAAAATTTATAATTTATTTAAGTATTAAACAGGATCTATGTTTCACCTTGGTGTACGTATTACGATGAACACTGTATATTATCGACACGAAAACACAATAGTCCATTATTGTGATTTGAGATGTAGGCGTGTAGCACCGCGAAAAAGAAAACTCCTGAACAGTGGTAGATTTTCAACATTTTCTTGAGGAAGACTTAATGTCTGAAGAATTATATGTATTTCTAGTGTATACCACGTGTCAAATACTTAATTATAATCATGGAGACATATGGGATATAATCCGTATAATATACAGCCATCGTGGGAAGATATTATGGTCACCACGCGTACGTCTAATGGATATTAAAATCCGGAAATCCAGTACTATATTATAGTATAATACATATTGTTATAGGTTGAACACACGTATTTTATTGATATATCTTGATACATTGCATATTATTATTGCAGCGTTGAACATAAGTATATGCGTGTATGTATATATATTTATAAATGCACGCGAGCGAATAGCTGCATCATCAAGAGTAATTATTTATTTTGCCCACTGTGCGGTAATTAGCAGTTTTAATTACGAGTGCAAGGTAGAGTTCTTGAATCCGTAAATCGTTATTCATAATAAAAAAAAAAAAGAGTAAAAAAATTGTCGTCTCGCCGCAAACCGGGTCAATATAATATTACATACATACATATATATATATATATATATACATACACGCCTAAACGTGACTGCAGTGCATTCCTCCACCACCTGACCCCCCTCGTGCTGCGGGGTGACTCGACAGAGTAGAATAAAACACGTCTCGGAACGGTTTTAATTTTTCGATATTTCAACGGGTTAAACGTGATGATAATTTATTACCCGGCGCAATCTGACGCGTTGCGGCGCTGCAGCGTTATTTTTCGGTCCCGCATAGAAGGCGGCGAAAACGAAGACGACAACGAACGATGACGACGTCGTGTTCGACAAAAACCAATTTAAAAGTTTCGAGTAATTCATTAACGCTGCAGTATTATGTACTCGAGACAATAAACTTTCAACGATATCGCCTTTCGCATTTCAGTTTATACACTTTTGACTTCGACTCGCTGCCGCGCACGCGTTTATATGTATATACAATATATAGGTACCTATAACCAAGGGCTGCTTCAAAGGGGGGAGGGACCTTAGGGGCCATGCCTTCATCCAAGCGTGTATTTTTCTTAAATAATTGTTAAAAACAAAGTAAAATCAATCAAACCTGGCTTCGCATAAGAATGTCGGAATATATAGGTTAACAGCCTATTATTATGCCTAATAAATATTTAGGTATACCTAATGAATTGAATCGGTCTTTAAATTAAATAGATTATAATATACATAAAATTGATGTGTTTGCAAAAACTAAAAATATTCCGTTTGAATTTGAATTATAAAAGTTGTTGTTTTTTTGCAATAAAGTTTTCTGAAATTATTATTCAGTCACGTCCCGACCAAGTCTTTGGAGCCGCCCTTAACTTCAACTAGATCCATGTATACATAATATCGTACAAGTGTAATTGGATACATTTCGCTTCGTCTATGCAACGATGCATTTACCAATGTATATTTTTATTGTTATTAATTTATTATAGCCGACGCCGCCGTAAGAAACCACTGCAGGAAAATGTACACCCACTATGCTCGGAACGCGTTTCCGATTTCAAACCCAAGAGCTATTGTGAGATAAGTGCTGTAGGATGCAAGTTTTTAATTCGACAAATGAACAAAAATGAACTCCAACGAATACGATAACGAAATCAATTGCAAACCGTTCCGTTCGTTTTCGAATCAATTAATAAATTGAAAATTTAATGATTTACCGCATCCGTGTATAATTTTACTATAAACTTTCTAAATTTTGATTTATTCTTTATTATTAATATTTTTTTCTTCTAAAACTCACGATACCAGTTCCATTTTAGTATGGTTTTCACGTCATCAGTTGCTTTAGTATTTTGGGATGTTGGCAAGTCTGATGTGTATAAATATCAAATAAAAAGGGTATTCCACCTTGCGGAACACCAGCGAAAATTTGTTCAATTTTTGAGACCAAAGAAATTGAACTGGATTTGAATGTGGCAGTCCATTAGATTTAGGTAAGACTTATACAACAGGTATAATAAGAAGGAGAGGATTTTTTTTTTTAATTTGAAGAGTAGTCTTTTATATATCAAAGTTAAACTCGAATGCTTGGCATAGCACAAGGACAGTAATATTTTTTTCCAAGGTAAATGAGATTGCGTAGACTAACCTGTGTATACCTGATGTATCGTACATTCGTACTACATGCGCTGGACGAAAGCCAAATCGTAAATTTGGTATAATCTTATTTGTTAGGTGATAGTATTTTTAGTATTATAGTCTTTCTAATATTTTTTCTAGAAACAGCAACAGGCTTATTATTGGCTTAAGGATGAAGGTAGATCTAGTGGTTTGTCACACAAAGTTTCCGTAAAAAGAATTACATATTTCGAAATGTATGAAATTTTTGAAATTTTTTATATTATAAGATCACAACAATCGTAATCCTTTTTTTTTTAAAAAAAAGAAGAAATTAACTATATATTAAAATTTTATTTAAACAATTTTTGTTGAATGATTGTGATTATATTTGAGAATATTAAATTATTTTGAAAATATAAAGTTTTATATCATACGAATATCATTTTCTAATAAACTTAAAGACTTTTGATAATATTATAAGCTTGCAATTTATTATGTTAAATGGAAAAAAAAATAATCATCTTTAGTCTTTATCCATGAAAATGATATCAATCAAATAATAGTTTTTTTTTTTTTAAAAAAAAAAACACTAGATTACATTGGATATTTCTATATATTATTATAAATGATGAAAATGTAGCATAATAATATGGTCGACCTGAAATATAATTCTTTAGCCTTGAAATGTAAATGTCAAAATGCAGTAATTTCAATTTCATTTATCATTTCCTAACACTATAATATTATTCGTATAAGCCAATTTAATTTATTAAAAATCATTATCAGTTGAAATTTAATTTAATAACCCACAAATGAACGCCTATGACGGATCAACCATAGACCGAGGTGTATAAATAAAATAAAGGCATTATACAACACGGCGCTTAGTGGATCTTCAAGCGCTGCAATTATTATTATTATTTTTGTACGCATCACGTGTTAACTGTGTTCCTTCACCAATTAGTTTGCCGGAAATGTTCTATACATAGTATGTCAATCGTCTTAATAACATTGCATAATGTGCTATAAGAATCCCTAACCCTAAACAGGGGACCAGTTCATTTTTTCTGATTTTTCAAGAGGGATAAAAAACTAATAAACAACACATGCTTGTATATATAGTCTTTTGGTAGTAGTAACAACATTTTTCATTGACTTTATTTCATAGATGCAATTATATTATTTACAAATTACACCGTTTGACAAATAATAATAATACCATGTCTCGTATCCGAAGAATAATAATGTGAAGGGATTGGCAGTATGTCTTACGCACATTATGTATCTAAGATATGTATTTTCTATCTTGTATCTTGTATCTTGATAATTTTTTGTTCTGGTGTATCTTGTATCTTTTGTATTTTGTTTGCTCGAAGATACAAGATACGAATGAAAATATACGTTTTCATCTAAGAAATAACAAAAGTTTTAAAATTTTAAAGTTTCCTTATGTAATTTACAAAGAAATAAGCACATGTTTCTTAAAAAAAATGTTTTAAAAGAGTAGATACTATACTTTGACTTTTTACAATGTACAGAAAAATGTATTGTATTTATAACAAAAAAAAATATTCTCATTGAAAATGAACACATATTACGAGATTATGGTGTATTTAAAATACAGGAATTAGGTAATGTAGGTATTTTTATTTATAATTTTTATATAATTTTTTTTTCAATCTTTTGAAAAATATTATGTGTTCCATAATAGATGTTAGTGTGTTCTAAATTTTTATTGAAAATAAGCAATATTAAAATTCAATTCATTTTAATAATTAAACCTACTAGAAAAAACAAATTAATTTTATCCTGTATTTTGTATCTAAAATGAGGGGAAAATGTATTTAGCATATTTTTAGAAATATTAAACATATATTTGGGTGAAAATCGATGTGTTTAGTTACAATAGTATCAAAAGACTTTTTTTCTAGTATCTCTCCCATCCCTGGGTATTGGTATCAGGCACGTACATGTGTTTAGTACGAATATATTGATAACAGAATCATAGAATTTTCCCATTTCCGCCAACGAGTGATACGTACATTCCGTGGGACAATCAAACACGCGTCAATACGTGCACCATATAATATTTTAATAATAATAATAATAATAATAATAATAATATTTATAATAAAAATAATAATAATAATATTAATGTATTATAATGTGTAGTGCGGTAACGCTAAAGGATAATAATACGATGTCGCTGCGGGCTATCATCCGATGATAATAATATAATAATATAACCATCAACATGTTAATCAACGAATCCCCGTATAATATATATAGTTATAATAATTATATAAATATATTATTGTTATTACTATATCAAAGCTTATGGCATTATTATATATTATTATTATATAGAAGCATGCGTGTAATTAGCAATCTATCCATACCACATCGTTGTTATGTAATTAGAAAGCAATTATAATCGTCGTCGAGTAATAAAACAAGTCGTTTGACATCCTGTTAATAATATTATATTGTATGTATAGCTTATGCGCAGTCTTCAGATGACTATAATACCTAGAATAACATTATTGGCGTATATTAGGAGGAGGGGGGGGGGTAGTTTGAAACGAAAGAAGAAAAAAAGCTATGGAGAGAATTAATATTCTGGTAAAACTTTGGTCGGTAAAAAAAAAAAAAAACTATACTGTCTTTCCGGCTGAACAAGTTGGATGTATGCAAAAAATAAAAATAAAAATGAATAAAAAAAAAATACTCATAATATGATATCATAAATCATTTCGATGTATAGTTGATAACTAAAAATATTTTTATTATCATTTTACATTATTTCCCCTCGGTTATGCGACGCTCAAGCAGTTTAAAGCCACCTCGTTTGTGTGCTGAGAATGGGGGAGTGATGGAGGAGTGAGTAGCTTGGATATAGTTTTTATTTTTAGACAGTATAAGAAAAAAAAATTCTTTTTTTTTTTAAAAAAATAATTCATTCTGTTTTTACGACAAGGATTATAGATTATGCCCCGGAACATTAAGATTATTCCTCGATGGCGATTAAAAGCCCGTGAAGTTTTTTTTTTTTTTCTCCCCCGACAAAATAACATTCACCCCCTGTGAAATATTGATTTGTATACGCGTAGAGTTTAAAAATCAATTGCAGGATTTTTCAGCGCATTTATACCCGCCCATTGCCGAAAACGAAATTATTTAAGAGCTTAGGTATATATTAATTTTAAACGACGATACTTTTATTTTTTTGTTCCCCCGCGTATATATTATAACTTTTTGGCAAGGTATCGCATGGACTCGAAACAAAAACAAATACCGGCAATCGCGTTAACATGAAGTCTCCGTTTGTATAAAACGTGGATAATACACATATATAACAGGGCAAAGTTGGCAAACAGTCTCCATTGGAAATGTAAGACTATATGGAACAAGTAATAATAATAATAATAACAATATATAAGTCAACTTTAACGGGAAAATAATAATACACTTTTACATTAATCATTTGACTTTGGTTGATTGATCATCATCACGGACCTAATATTGTTTAAACGTCCGTAAGAACTCTATGTTTGGTATATATTGTGTCATATACCTTGCAGCCTACCTATATATTATGTAATATACTTGTTTCATGGAACGCTGTTCTTTATATGTACACATCAAGTGCGCATTCGGTTTTTTAATCTCAATTTTCTAAATCCATTCGAAGATTAAACAACGAGTATATAATATAATGTACGTCTATGGCTTGCGAAACAGTACAACGAAAGATATTATGCATTTTATGCAACTAGTTCGATGTGTAACGCAAAATAAAAATTGAAATACACATACATATTTTAAACTTTATAAATTAATTATGTGTTCGTACGAACTCTATTATTACAGGTATCGAATAAGTTATATAATATAATAGCTTTAGTTGGGCACATAAAGGTATTAGATTGATTACCGAGTAATTTATTTATTTTATTTATTCCTACAGCAAGTAATTTGTTAAAAGCACGCTAATGCCCTTATAAAAAGCTTATTGAGCGTCTATTGAGACCCAGAATTAATTTTAAGTGAATATTAAAATTTCGCAACAAAATATTTGCTCTAAAATGTATAAGACGAAAGACTAGAGAAACAAAACTAAAGTTTTATACATAAATATCTCATTAGAAGAGACGCTTGAATTTTAAATGAACTTCAAATATATTTTGTATCTGTTTTGTCAAAATAAACTTAAGATTCTAAAATATAAAAAAATTATATTTTATTTGTATTCTGATGATGGGTGAACATTTTTTTTTTCATATAGATCAAACGGTCATAGTTTTTATTTAAGGTTTAAAAATGTATAAGAATCTATTAATGTTAATTCATGTTTTAGTTTATAATACGACTATAAAATATTTGGTGAATATGACTTTATGCATACATACAGTTATTTTAGAATATTACAGCGAATAAAAATATTCGAGAAACTAAAAATAGTGTATTTATAAAGTTTCTTTCGAAACTTTTATACCTGTAACATATATACTATAGATTATTATACATTTAAAACGAAAAATGTTTCAAAAATATGTCTTTGAAAAATCCACACAATAGGGTTAAAAGTTTTTGTCAACGAGAAGATATCAAAGTATCAAAGAAGAAAACATCAGTTTATGTAATAATTTTATCAATATAATACAATCCAAAATGATTACATTGAATAATCACCCTGAAACCTAGTGAATTCAAACGTACTTATTCGAATTGATCGAAAGTTTTATTTATTGTTAAAGTTGTTCTAATAACGTATTCTTGTTTTTTTTTTCTTTGTTTCAATAACATCTGGAGAACAGAAGTTCTTCATTGTTTTAATAACTAAAAGATAAATTATTAATCGGTAAAAAAAAAAATTGAATATCTTATATTAATATGTACATGTAAAAAGTACTGCATTCAAATATTTAAAATTAAATACTGCGCAATAGACAAAGTTCTCCAATAAAACTTCACTAGTGATCGGTTGAATAACTTAATTTTCACGTTGCGGCCATTGTTTTGCGTTTCACGTCTTTGTGATTTGATATTTCGTGAGCAAAAATTTGATGGATATTTTTATTGCTATTTAAATTTGATCAATTTCCCGATTCATTCGTGTTATGACGTATCGACACGTAACGTATTATAAATGTAATCCTGAAAAACCATCATAAACTATAATACACGTATTTAAATTTTCTTTGAAGTGTAAAACCTTGTAACATACAAAATATTTTTAACTTTTCTATTTTATAGACGATTTTGTTTATAAATAATGTATTATGATTACACGGTATCGTAATCGATTAAAAAATCATTATTATTGTATAAGAATATTGCCTTTGTTAAGTACGCGGTTAAATAAAAAATTCGCACCATCGAATTCGTATTTTTATCCGTTGACCGGGTTGGAAAAGAAAATCGAACTTCTTATCCTACGAAATCCTGTATAGCTGCAGACATTTTACAAAAACTTTAAAACATCCTACCATCGAAAATACTACAATATCGGGAACGCATGATGCCACCCTGCACTTTGTTTGGAGCTTTTGTAAACTTTTTGTACTCGCGGCGTTTACTAGATTGGTTCTTTAATTTTTCGTTTTGCAAATAAATATTGTAGTCGAGAAATAATCATTGTCAACACAAATCGTGCGCTTCACGTAAAACCCGGAAACAATATAGATCAATACAGATTATGTATGCACAACGATGTCCAACAAAGTTATATGCAGTGGACGCCGCTTATTGGACTCACGGTTGATAGACTCGTTCGCCTATTAGACCGTCTGGTCTCGTTTTACACATATACTAACACACAGCAAAAAATTCGTATATTCGACTCACACAGTCATTTGAAAATTAGATAAATAAAAATAATATGTACATATGTATTTTATAATTATAAATAAACATACTATAAATTATATTTAAGTGTGGAAGAAAAATTACAAGTTTTTTACAAATTTGACGAGCTTCCGCAAATGAGCCAGTGACAAGCAGCGTCTAAGTAAAACGTGTCGCAAAGTTTATTAGGTAGGATGCCGAAAAGTCGACGGGAATATCAAATCAACCATAGATGAATTTTTATCAAAATATATTTAAATTATTATATATTGTTAAAAGCGTTTAAATATAAAATATACCTATTTATTATTTTATTTGGTTTTTAATTGAATTTGTACTTATCGATAAATAATTTTTAAGTAAATAAGTTTTAGTTTTAAAATTTTTTTTTTGGTCATTCGCCTTATTGGCTTCTTCGGTTATGAGACTCAAATGGTCATGTCCCAAAAAGTGAGTCCAATAAGCGGCGTCCACTTTATATGCTTTACTTTGCCGCACATTCGGCTGATGATTTCTATCGCAACAGTGTACGCGCAGTTACGCGATGCAATTATATGGTGTATGCGCACAACGAAAAGAAAAGTCGATCTAACAACACAGCTGGAACGGTTACACGCGGGACGTTTATCGGAGGAAGATAATTTTTTTCTTTTATAAGATTTAGAATAGATAATCGATCGGACAATATTTTTCTCATTATTTTCTCTCGCGTAATAGATGTAATTGCAATTTAAAGAAATATATATATATATCGAAACTTTTAATAAGAATAGACCGATGAATGGAATATTATAATCATCTGTTCACGGCGCGACGACGAATATTTATATTCGTGCTCTATATAGAGCACGCGCGAACAAAGGGGGACGTTATGATGAATAGTTTGAAATTCAATATTTCGACTGCTTTTCTTTTCGGTGGAGTCGAGGAGGAGGGAGTGAAAATCTACTAGCCTGGTTATTTCGTCCGAGGCCACCACCATTACCACCGCCACGCCAAGGCCGTACCGTTTGGATTTGACGGGTCCGCTGTGCAGGGATGTCAAGTGGAAAACGAGATCACATCCGCCGCGCGTGTGCATGGTTGGGGGATTTTTTTTTTTCATCCCTTCGCCACGTGCACAAATCGACTACATACGCTGCGTGAGCTATTATTATATATTATCACGTAATATATTGTGATTTTTTTTGATTTAAATTTTTCGTCAGAAGCGATTTTTAAACGAAACCGATTCGCGTACCATGAATTCGTCATGATCGATATTTCTTCCATCTCGTCAAACGGAGACGTTTATTCTTCAACGTTCAAGTAGTATTCTTACCACCATCGTCGACCCCCCCCCCCACCAAGTGTGTTTCGCTACAGACGACGACGACATATCTGCACTTTAACAATAATCATAATACACTGAATACCAACAAGGTTCTCGGCATATAATATACTCTGTAAAGTCGCAACGATGAATATACTGTATGGAAACGGTGAACTATATATTATATATTATAATCCGTCGGTAACAAATATTGGTAAAATAATGCATAATATAATGGTAAAATAATAAATTCATTATTAAAAATAATAATACTATTGCATGATGAGGATAATATACAATACGTATACAATTGGAAAAAAAATAAAAATACGTGCCACTATAACATAGCTGTAAATAAAAAAATGTGTCGATTAACGCCTTTTGCAATTAAAACTTCCAACGAGTTTTTTTTATCACAACAGGGTGGTGATTTCGAGATTTGTATACATTATATAATATAGTTGTTACCCGGCTATAATCAATTATTTATTAACAAACAAAAGTTGTTGTAAAAAATAAAAGATTTCTTTCGTGTAACAATATACTTATAATAATGTTGTTTTGGCGTTTGAAATGCTTTTGACAAGTGCACTTTGAGTTTTTGTTCCACGTAGTATACGAATATTTATATTATGCGTAACTATTATAAAGACGTTTGATATTATAAATCATTTTTTCCTAATGATTTACTAATCGCTCTGAAGTCTAAAACGATATTGGCCTATGTGTTCGCTATTAAAGTGTTATGAAAACAATAATTTGCATGTTACCTACTCCTGCGAGCGAATGTTTTTTTCTTTTTTTTTTCCAGCAATATATTATTGTTGTGCTTTATCGTAAGAATTTTGTTAAAGACACCACATATACGAATCACTACATATTACAATTGACACACGTCCAAAATTTTTCAAGAATTACTTTTTTGTTTACATCATCGAACTAAATATCAATGAATACCTGTGGTTTTGTATAAACTTGTTATGATAACCTATGATATGGATACCGGTGAGAAATAATTTACATTTTTTGCAGAAAAGGCGATTTTTTTCCAAGCATATTATAAATGTTTTTCTCGATACTCCTCAAAAACCCGAGTAATGTACCCTTATTTCTGCGTACTTAGCGACTCATATAATATCATGTGGGAATACAACATATTTCCGATCGTGTAATCGTACAGCAGTATGCATTTATCTGTTTCTCACATCTGTAATCAGATGTAAATGTTGTGGTTATCGAGACGTGAATTTTCACAGTTGATCAATCATTAAAGGGTTTTTTTTGAACTGTACATTTTGAAACAGCTGAAAGTATCTTCAATATATTTCTTAAATCATTGAAAATCAAAATTATTATATTGAACTTTTTATAAACAATATAATATTATGTAAAAACGAAAAAACCGCAATTGTGTATTTTTACGCAAATCGATTTGGTAAAAAAAATACACTAGATTTTTATAGGAAAAATTACACTCAAAATTTTTTGAATGGTGAGTTTTCAAAATATTCTATTAATATAATTGATAAAACACTACATATAATTATGATATAAATCAATATTTATCAACTTGTATAGTATATAGTCTCTGTATTTAAAAATAATACGTTAACATGATATATATATACAATAAGTAACAAGTATCTAAAAATGTGAATGATGTCACCCTATAATATAATCGACATTTACTCAATTTTAAAATCGTCGAAATTCTAAACTTCAATAACCCTATACGAAAACTCCTTTGAAATAAATGTCAAATAATGTTCAAAAATGGATTTTTACACCATCCTAACAACGTTTTTCACTCGACTTGTGGCGTGTTTTTTTTTTTTTTTACACAACGTGATCATTGTACCTACGGCGGCGGCGACAAAAGGTTATATATTATGATTTTTTTTTTTTAATTTAAAAATCTGATATTTATTACAGGCCACTCGGTAAGGGCGTATAAGTCTCAGGAGATTAGAAACGAGTATTTTGCTAGAGAAATTAATTTATATTCCCGTTGATTTATTGCTTTAAAAATATGTGCGAAGTTATTAAACCGTTTATACTGTATATAGTACAGGTGTATAAAACGAAAAACGATCAATTCTGTACTACTACCGCATCCACCGGTCGTGTGCGTGCACATACACTGTGCCTTTAATATAAATACAATATATTGTAACCATCATGGTCCTGTGCCAAATATATATGAAACGAGCCACGTAACGTATATTAATATTTAAAAGGCACTACCAATGTAATAATATTATTAATAGCTGTACGATAATATCGCGGATTAATAACAATAAAATTATTATTTGAAATCGTTAATTTTTTAAATGTAACCGAATCCAAAATAGTACAATTAGGTATTATTATTATAATTACTTATTATTATTATATGCCGATTCGGGCAGGTGAGGTTTATTCAGCTCAACCAATATTTATATGTTTTTTTCGTTTTTGTTGATAATGTTGACATAGACAACAATGTACCAACAGAGCCTGCAGTTGCTATAGCAATAGTCTGAATATAGGTTACAGCCTATAGAGCACCAATCAATTAAAATGTTAATTTGGTGGTGCCACAAAATATTTTTTTATGAACGTAGAAGCCATGATTGAAAAAAAAAAATGGAGGTTCCTCTTTTGGAACCTTTTCTTTCCGAATATATCGTAAGGCTGCCGCAGAGTAACCCAAGCCTACTGGCGACAAACTCGCCATAATCAGGCCTTGAACACCTTTATTATAATATCATGCGCAATATTTGTAGTAGATACAGATTCTGTACCTATACTTTATAGATACGGGTCACCGTTATAAAGGCAAGCATTGAAGACTTATCACGGCCGATTTATACAAAAAAAAAAAAAAAAAAATGAAGAAAAAAAAGTGAATACATATAACGTGCGTACATATAACTATATACAGATCGCCCGTGTTGTTTATCTACGTAATTTAGACTTTCAGCACCGACCCCTAGCTGGCCCATCAATAGATATATCAAAAACGTTTCTCACGCCTCGTCGAACTTATCGAATAGCAACTACGAATAATATAAGTCTTCATCATTGTACGTTCGAGCTGCGAGTATACTATCGATGTCCCCCTCTCCCCCAGAGGTTCTTTTTCACTTTATTCTCGTTCGTCAAGTAATCCCAAGTCGATCATATAGAAAGTCGAACACAACGTCAAAACTATAATAGCTCTTACGCCGCCGAATCGTGAAGTAATATACGATATATGAATCTTTGATTTTAGTGCGTACAGCTTATACGCCATTATCCTACGTATTGTTGTCGAAATATAATTGTTAAAACGACTAATTGGATGGCAGCCACTAGATATCGTCGTCTATTTCCATTTTCCCATTCAACTCGGAAAAAAAAAACGGGTTTTGTAACGATATATAACGATTAAAGATTTTACATTATTGATTGCAACATATTAGATAGATAGAAACATATTCCTGCGCAGCTAACATATGTAAGATCATACGGTATATGCTTTTATAAATGATGATAATTTTATGCATTTTTAAAGCCAATTTTTTACCCCCCAAAAAAAAAAGAAAAAAAGAAAAATATATACATTTTTTGAATTCTGATTTATGGAAAATATGTATACTTTCCTATACTACAATACTATGTTTTCCAACAAATAAATTGTTTGTACCTCTTAAGGAGTACTTACCCTATATTTCTCCTATGAGGTATATACCATCAACTTTTGTTCTTAAAATGGAAACATAATTTTTCACTCAAATTCTTTATGTAACGTAGTCATAACATTTGGATCAATACTCACTTTAGAGATCATTCAAATAGAAAGTTTCGTACGAAACGGTACAATAATAATTAGTATTAGTACATTGATATTCAAATATTTTCCTTTTGTACAACAACAAGTGTACCACAATAAACATTTGCATTGTACCCTTGGTATCTCGAGACAACGACGTAGCGAATAGCGTTTAAACAGAATGATAAATTACGCATCATAATATACGTCTTAATCTTTTGTCACATGGATCAAACAAATATTATTACCAAGTCCTCTAGATTGATACATTTCAATAACTTCGCGAAAGTATTGGTCCGGATTTGGAACTCGTATAATACATCAACGTTTTAGAAAAATTAACCGAACAATAATTGTTTGCGCGTATAAACGGTGTTTCCAAAATAAACATTGATATTTTCACAAGACACTCGTTTTATTAAGGTATACAAATATCAATGCATATCAAATCTTATATTTTTATAGTAATACATACATAAGTATACATTTTTCGCACGGGTCAGCATGCCGAAAAAGATGCATATTTTAAGCACAAAAAAGTGTCGCGATTACCCTTGAAAATAGTGGTACACACAAAGGGAGGGGGTTGGGTTAAGGGGTCACAAGCCTCCTCCCGAAATGTCTTCCTTTATAAAATTACTTTTGACTAAGTTTTACATTTATTAGCATACTGGGAGTCATGGCTGTTACGACATAATGTGCATGACAAAATAGATTAGATAGTCTATTTTGTCATGATAATATGAATTATTCAAATATGGGTATTGGATTTATGAATCAAAAAGTTTATAAATTATAATATCTATGTTATTTACTATCTATATTTAAGTATTTATAAGTACTTATATACTAATATACTATTTAACTTTATACCATATTTCTGGCTTCTGCATAGAATTTTCTACAAAAAAAATAATCCTGTGTGCACCACTGTTTGAAAATCACCCTGTATATAATATGTAAACGTGCATTATATTATAATAACATATGTACCGCCTCTGTCGTTTATATCCATTTGCCATAAATTAACGTACTTCACGTGGGACAGCCGGTGAGCGTGAACTCGAGTTTAAATAATAAATAAATAAATAAATACCCGTATCATGTGTCTGCTCAAGCCCGTAGCGAGAACGCGTTATAATAGTATATAATAATATGTTTTTCACGCATAACCCGAGATTCATGGCGTTTTTAATAAAGGGACGTGCACACACACACACACACACAATATCACGTTATTACACAACCGATCCGTATGTTTCGGTATGCAGTCGCCCGAGCTCGAGTGCGCGTCTATAAAAATTCTGTATCGTCAACGGTCCGATTCTAATTCGAAATCGAGAACTTAATATATATATTTTATTTTTATTATTATAATTATTATTATTATTGTGATTATTTTTATTATTATCATTATTATTATTGTGATCATTTTTATTATTATTATTATTATTATTATACTATACAGAGTGATTTGTTAAGCATTTGTACGCTCAATTTTTTAACCGTAAAAATTTTCAATTTTTTTTAAAAAATCTTCAAGTTACCCTAAAAACTATGTTTTTTTTTTTATGCCAACCTCAGTATGTCCTGTAACTTTACCAACTTTGTTTTTTCAAATAGCAATCCCATATATTTTTGACGAGAAATAATATTCAGTTAATTTTTATGATGGAACTTATGATGTAACGCAGTCAAATTTGAGAATTATACAAATTTAATATTGTGAGTGAAGGTGCTAAATCAATTAGGTATTTGATGATTAACTTTACTTATGGAGCTTCAACATTACGCAGATAAAAAATAATTATTTTTAAGTATTTAATAATGTACTATACGTATATAATTAAAAGTAATATTGATAAACACCACTCAAAGGTCGGTTTTTGCAGATAACTGTCGCATAATCCGATTCGACGTATACGTATTATAGGTATGACATTATAACGTATTAAATAATAATTAATAATATAGATGCATGTTAATTGTTATCATTATACAATAAGTGCTTGTATTAAATTTGCAATTTTAATCCAGCAGAAAATGGCGCTAAAAAATTACATTACGATTTTACGTATTGTAGGAGTATTTCCTTAATGAAATAATTCCAAAAACTACACGTTTATGTTTTGATTTTGGTGTATCAAAATTCACAGGAAAATGGGGTATATTACAGTGAAAAAAGGGTATTTCTATTTGAAAAACAAAAGTTTGTACCACCACGGACCATATTTGGCTAAAGGGGTATAAAAAAATAGAGAACAACATAGTTTTTGTGATAGAGCTTGAAAAATAGATAAAAAAAAATCAAAAAAAATCTGAATTTTAGCATTTTTACCATCAAAATAGGGTGTGAGGTTGCTGAATAAATCACCCTGTATTGGTAGGTACGCGCGCATCATGTCGATGGTCTTTTTCCAAATTGTTTACTCGTTTATTTTTTCCCTCCGCGTCGTTGCGGTATAATTACGAGTACAATATAGTGCCTACGTTAAGTGTTTTATTATATTATCACATATAGGTATACGTATAAGCACGCGGGTGATGAAATAACGAGTGTAGCAACGAAAAAAAAAAAAAATTAATAAGTAAATAATAAAAAGGTCGCTCGTCCGTTTTGCACGGGACGTTGGCCAGCAAATGGTTCGTCCACCGGCCGTGGCTCTTGGACCGTAAACCGTATTCAATTAGCGGTATTAGAGCGCGAAGGGTGGATAAATAGGGACACGTAGCGATCCGGCAACGGATGAGTATATCTATATACCATATTATACACAGATGCTTACTAACCTGAAACATCAGGCGAAAAAGATGGTGAGAAGAAGAAAAAAAGACAATAAATGACGCATACGACTTATGAGTTTTTAATATTTACCACCGGTTGAAATGCAAGCGGTTGACCGGTCGAAACGTTAGCGAGCAACAGCGAATTCAGTGACGTATTCAGGGGGTGTACCTAACCCCCGCCCCCTCCTAAATTTTTTCCACCATTTTATGTATTTTGTTAGTCACACAACATATTACAAATGCATTCCTTATACTACCGTTTACTATGACAATTGTCGGACAAAAGTGTTTTGTTTATGAATAACAACGGTACCTTAGTATCCATAATACCTAGCTAATAAAATCTTTGTCAATGTCAATTAATATTTCACAATACTTTTCAGTCGGCCGTTTTACGTGCAGTTGAAAATTTAAAGCACTCGTATATTATTTATATTTGTGTAATTTAATCTGCTTGAATATATTGTCTTTGCAAATTTTGCGACATATACTAATTAAGAATTTATAACAATGAGTAAAAGGTCTCACTATGAGTACGGAATTGGTAATGTTTAATTTACCAGAAACAAATCAACCAAGCAATAGAAAAAATATGACCAATTCTATTTTTGATGAAACACAACATATTTCTTTCAATCCGTGTGTTCCTCAATAATTATAATAATTCATCAAATTTTCCAACTGATGATGATTGATGATCAAGGAACACTGAAAAAAACCTTATCATATCATCACTTCGCGCACCACCCTGTTCAGTAGGTGTGCTATCGGATTCCTCGAGGAACAATCAGATTGTCTACCTGATTTTTAAAATTGTCGAGGAACATCAAAAAACATCAGATGACCAATCTGATTAATCATCAAGTGTATTGAGGAACACACGGTATATTATTCGCAAACGGGTTAGTAGTTTTACTTGGTTCTGTATGCACAGTGAAAAGTGCGCCACGATAAAATATCCTATACAGTATGTTAATTAATTGGAAAGTCAGTAGTTATTACTTCTAATATAATGCAGATATTGAAGTTCCGTTCAATTTAACATAATAAGTGACTTACAGCCCATCTTTTACCATGGTTAAAAAAATCCAAAATTCAAAATCAACAAAAAAATTTAAAAAAAAAAATAGCCACTTAGTATAATTACTTATAAGTTACTCTGAGAAAAAAAATTGAAATCTGTTGATTTTTGAATGAATAAGAGAATTTTATATTTTCAAAAAACACAGCAAATTGTAAAATTATACGGCTTTTTGATTTCTTTAGTAATTGTATTAATTACTGTTAAACATCTTCAATTTCAGCAGCTATTTATGTGCGTATTAATTTAAATTACATTTTAACATTTAAAATTTAATTTATGGATAATGCAGGTATCTTGATTTTTTTTTTAACTTCATTTAACATTAGTTTTAATTTCATTTTAATTTGTTCGTTAAATAAGTGTTAAAATTAAATTCACAATATTCGATAACGTAGAAATGGTATTTATTTATTTTGAAAATAATTAAAGTCAAAGAGCCAAAGAGTAAAATGTACGCATCTGCATTATCCATAAATAAAATATTAAAATTATGATATCTAGGTAAATAGTAATGACACCGCAGTGACTTCAACAAAGTATAATAAATTAATATTGTTATTGGTATCATTATTTAGGTAGGTAATTTTAAATATTTTAATACCAATTATAATTTAAATGTCACACATTTTAACATTTTCTCAGGTAATTCAAGGTTTAATTTAAACTGAAATGAAGTTAAAATGTAATTAAAATTAATTTGAACATAAATATAGCTGCTTAAATTGAAGATATTTAACAATAACCAATACGATTACGAAAAATATCAAAAAGCCGTACGATTTTATAATTTGCTGTATTTTTTGGAAATATAAAATGCTCTCATTCATTCAAAATTCAACCGATTTCCTTTTTTTTCTTCTCTTAGTAACTTACAAGTAAGTCTACAATGTGGCTATTTCGGAAATTTTTCAAAATTTTGAATTTTGGATTTTTTTAACCATGGTAAAAGATGGGCTAAGTCACATATTATGTTAAAAAAACGGAACTTCAATATCTGCATTATATTAGGAGTAATAACTACCGACTTTCCAATTAATTAACATACTGTATACGCCACTGAAAGCGACGGTCTGAGAGGAGCTTCTCCGAACGGTTTATTTTCGTATGGAAAACTCGCTTTTTTCCCTTTATAATATGTGAGTGATATCCGTGCGTACCGGTCAATTATGCGCATTTCCGTGTGAAGTAGAAAAGCCCATTTTGTATAAATCATACGAAAGTCTTATTTTTAAAACTACGGAAAATGTACATTGTACACGGATGGTATTCGTATAGCACGAATAATAATAGCTGTACGGAAACGTCCGTATTATCAACTTCAAAATACCTACCATTTGTACGAACGATTCTAACGTACGGAAACCGTTCCAAGGCCGTTCAGAACAGGGCTCTTGATGGATGGTATATTTTAAACGCACATATTACACTCGAATTATTCGACCAATACCAGACGAAAAGGTTTATAATAGTTCGAAATATGGAGATCGAACTGTACACGTATACAACCAAAATCGATGCACTTGAACAGGAAAATGTAATGTTCCAAACGGACGCTCTGTTTAAAAACATGTATTTATAATATATTACAACCACGTTATAAACACGATGCGTTAAATTGAAACGCGGGAAGATGAGTCTCCATTTGAAATGTATGTATATACTTTACACTTTATTATTTGTTTATTTTTGATCCGCGATGTATGTATGTTTACCGATTAAATATTGAGTTGTAGCTTATTTTGGTCTATAACCCCAATGGCTAAATATTGTGATAAAAATTAATTTACTAAAAACCTATTTGGCATTTTAAATTACAAAATTCGGAAAAATAACATATTTATATGAATATTTTTGTTAGTTGATTAAATATTGCTATTGTGGCTGTTTATTTGCTTTTGCACCCCAAGTGCAATTCAACTTTACCAAAAATATCTGCCATAAGCTTCTCCTCCCCTCGTCTTGACCTTTTTCTTTTTTACCAAAACACGTTGGTCAAAAATCATGCACTTTGTAATACGTTCGTGGGTCATAATAATATGAATATTATATTTTGTGTCTATATGAGTTACGATAATCTATACTATACGTCCGTCCTACAACTTACTGACGATTTCAGTTCGGACGACGACCCCATGACTGCATTGTTAATCGTTTCGACCGAGTTTCACGCCGGAAGTGCATTTTTCAAGGGCTACTATAAATACTCTACTTGCGCTTGTTGTTTAAACTTTTACTCCTTTGATTTATAATATGGTATACATAAAGTATATAATATGATATATTTGTACGAGTCGTGTTCAGGGGGGGAAGGGCTAGATGATATATATATATATGTACAAAAGATTCTGAGCTGCCTATGGAGTCGCGCGTTATTTGGCCGAGAACTTGTTAAAGCAAGACGTAAGAGTAACGTATATATTATATAGTAACGTTTCAGCGCTGGAAAGCGGCCAACGACTCCAAGTCTCCCCCCCCCCTTGACGAAATAAGAGGATAAAAAATAAGAAAAATAAAAGATTTTTTTACCGTCGTGAAATTTACATGATGATATCTTTATTGAATACACATAGGTACCATAGAACGCGTCTTCGAACCGTGTCGTTTTGTCTTTAATTACGGTTAAAAAAAAGTGCGTTCTTCGATTCGCAACACAATTATGAATTACTATACAGTTAATCTCAGGTCTCGTGTTTAACGGTATGTGCGCGTTTATACGGTGCGGTGTATTGTCATAAATATCGACCAATACTCGTTTCAAATGTAATGTTTTCAATTGCCTAATTAATTCAACAATGCAAAGTGCGTACTCAGACGTATGCAGTAGTGGTGTATCTTTTCTTCGTGTTCTACGGAATCTTTTACAAATGGTATATAATATAATACGTCATGTACGTATATATTTTTGTGAAAGATTCGAAACCATTATTAGACGTGCGGCCGCATTCAGTCAAAGGCGTTTTTAATAATATTATGTCAACAAGCACATTATATGTTATCAATTAAATAAACAAAACTACATATCACAATAAAGATGCGAATAATATAATAATATAATGCTGCAGCGCAAGCAGTTATCGTATTAATATTGTACTCGACAAGACTGGATATAATTATTCGAAAAATATTATCATAATGATTCCATGAAATCGTTTCATATTCATCACGAATCTCGGAGTTTTTATTCTTACAGTTTCGAATAAATAACAGCTCCTCGGTTGCAAGATAATCTTTACGTATTGAAAGTATTCAAAAGAAATTTATACCTTTTTTCTGCTCTCTTTCGCTCAAACTGTAATACTCGCAATCATGTATTCTATAACATTATAGATGTATGATTTTAACGTCGAAAAAAAATGCGCATTTTTCTATCCTGGCAGTGGGTTTGAACTCATTTGAATGTCGTGAAACGAATACCTACATTAATACTAGAAACGTTTTAAAACTATAAAAGCTAAGAAAATATTTTAATATTCGGTCAAGTGTGGATGGTATATTTTTCCGAACATTTTTAGAAACGGCCAACACAATACTGGCAATAGACATACTTTTAACACTATGCGCTTAAATCAAGTTGCCCATAGGTGGAATTAGTGGTATGCCGTTGCACATCCTATTGCTATAAAAAAATAAATAAAAATAACGTATCAATAAAGAATATATCAGTGCTGTAGCAAGGAAAATATTTTGGGGGGGAGAGGATTTAAATTTTCAATTCTCTTCTACATAAGTACCAACTTTTTTAATTTTAATAAGTCAATTAAACGTTCACCCCCCCCACCTATTGGTTACACGTCATTGGAGCATAAAAAATACTTACCTATTTTATTATTAAAAATAACCATTTATTTACAATTTACAAACATTATACAAATATCATATATATATATATATATATATACACATAAATAACGCATAAAATCGATTTTCATATTATTTCCAGTAAAACTAGCTAAAAGACTAGTTCCATTAATAATTGGTTTTCGAAATCATATATTATTAAGTACGTGATAATATAATATTATGTATCGATCGTTTTTCTCCAAGTCGGGATTTTAAACTGCATACACCTATAGTTACATAATAGCATCAGCTGTCTAACAGGAATATTAATATGGCCATCGAGACTGTAGAAGAATATTTTAAAATATTCTACTACTTCATATGGATACGAATGTGATTGTAAGACAATTATCATGAATTATAGATAATCAACAAAATATGATGGCTAAAGTAAAATTACTTTTACTATACTGCGATATTCACGTATATAGAATACTGCGAATAATATGGAAGAACATTTCTAGTTGAATAAGATATTAGGCATTGAGCGGGCAAATTTGTGTACGGGAAATTATGGTGACGACAAAAAAGGTCATTATTAATATTACATTACATGATGTAATATTATGTGAAATGGCACTGCATGTAGTTTTTAAATTTTAACTCTACCTATACCGTTGATGTGTCCCTCCCATTCTTGACTTGAAGTCTATTAACGAGTCATATATAACATTTTCGGATTTTGTGACGCTACTTTTTTATTTTGGGTTTTTTTTTGTACCCTGAACAAATTCAATGTACTGTACATTATTCCGATGTCATCGCGCGCGCGTGACATTTATTCTTTTCGGTAGACATAAAAACAATGACTATATGATATTATAATGCATCCTACTCGTCGTCCGCGCGGCCACTTGTTTCGTGTAACCGGTGCGCGGACAGTCGAAATAAAATTTAATGAAAGTGGAAAATCTGACCTTTTAATACAATACAGTAGTATTATAGTACGACTACTACCTACTATACTGTTATTCGTATAGTCGAAATGTCACGTTTGGTTTTAAAAACCTTTTAGGGTGCACGTTTTCACGACGGTCGTACGGTTTTTTATAAACATTATTTTATAGGAACAAAGATGTGACAGTTTTATTTTTCGTTTCACATTTCAGTGTGTACTGGAAATTTATTTACGTCCGTTATTATGACTAATTAAAGCATGGGGAAAGCGTCGCGGGACACGTGTCCAGTCGGACCAGCACTATAATACTATACTATAAGCGACCCTTTCGAAGCGATAACCGTTAGAGGGATCTTCTGCTTCGAAGAACAGTTATGGAAAAATCAATTTCGTGTACAATCGGATCCGGGACTTTTCCGCGGTATCAAACAATAGGCTGGTTTTGATAAAATCGACAGTGTAGCATATTATGCGTAATACACATACGAGAGTATACGCGAAAGCAAGTCAACATATTATAGGGGAGTGTTCCCCCCTCGATGCGAATTAAAAACATATTCCTCGGACCGTTTGGTTTTTAATTTGTTCTTTCCTCCCTCATTCCCACTCGTATGATGTACTTCTGCACGATGTATATATATCACGTGCAGAAGTTACAGAGAACATAATATTTTCCCGTCGGAACAACAGACGACGCGACGTACGGCCAATACGTACCAAGTTTTTCTCCTTAATAGTTGTGTTCATTCGCGCAATGTGCAGAAAGATATAAACAAAATCCTTGAAGTTGTCATGTTCTAAATGCGTGCAATTTATCCGGTTAAGCTGTAAAAGTTTTTCCGCCGCCACCGTCCTTGTTTTCGCGAAATTCAATCCGAGATTTTTATTTTCAAATCCTCGGCATCCGGGAGTTATTAATAATGTGCACGCGCCGCCATCCAGTATCTGAATTGTTTCGGTGTATATATAACGTGGATCGTCGTAATAGTGGAAATAGTAGTGCTGCAGGGATATCGGAAAACGTCTGTACGCGCGGACCGAACAATAAGTTTTTGCATCAAATAAAGGTATTAAATATAATGTGCACTACGGTTTTGCTTCATTTGTTTTTCTAATAATTTAAAGCGCTCTGCGGATGACTTTCAACGTTCATTCTCTACTGAGATTTCTATTCATAAACCTCTTTGAGGGGGGGGGGAAACAACAACAAAATACTTTTGAACATTCGAGAGAATTCTCTCTCTCTCTCTCTCTCTCTCATTGCGTACGAAATCAACGAAAACGTCATTAGGAAAAAATTATTTTCATAATCTCCCCTACCCCCTCATTTGATATTCGATATAATATGGATGGTCGTACTCGTTGGAATTCAAATATATACAGTCTGATTGTAAAGGCAATTTATTGCCATCGAAAATAACATATACATTAAATATTGAATAAGCGAATGTTACGTATAGGTATTTATTATATTGATCTATATTATACATTTATTTGTTTGGCTTTCGAACGATTTTTCATATTTTTCGTTACCAAGAAAGCGATATAATATATTTATAAATCCGTATTATGTTTTATTTGTATTTTTGTTTCGAAATATTAAACATAAAAAATAGTAAATGTGTCCGTAATTCCGTATGACGTATATAATTTATGATTCAAAATATGTTTGTATATGTATTATAGAATTTAATATAACACGGAATTGCATAAAAGTGTTTGTGCATCTCATGTAAATGTGCTTTGACATCGTGTTGTAATAATGTAAGTGTAATAAGATATTTTACCGCCCCTTTACGTAACCCGGGCGTACCGAATATTTTGCAAACGCTTGTGCATTCAATCGAACGGCAAGTCGTGTTTTCGGATTCAACAGTAATTAGTGAACAAATGAACCGCGCTCGTATCCAATGTATTATAGTGATGAACATCATCACTTATCGCATTGTCAAACATGCCGACGTCAATCAATTCCTATCCGTCGGAGTATATAATAATAATAGTTTATCTAGTTTAATAAAACGGGCCGAAGTCCAATAGTACAGATTGTTTATGCACATAAAAACAAAAGAAATATATAACGTTACATAAAATACACATCTCGTATTATAAAACATTTGCAATGAGAATTAGAAAAGACAATTATTGTTAAAAAGAATTATTGTTAGGCAAACTCGGCATTAAATAGGCAAGTTCTTCATATGAGCATTTAATATGTCCCATATGGGTAAGAAGAAAAATTAAATTCCATTCGAGAGTTTATTACATAAAGCCATATAGCTCTAGGAATAGGAGAGTTTTTCAAATAATTTGTGCTATATGCTTAAATATAAAAAAAAATGATGTAAAGTGGTTATTGTGGACTGGAATATTAAAAGAGATACAACTTAAAAGATCAGAAGCATCGCAGTGATACAGTTGATGGACTTGTGAATACAAGTTATATCTGCTAATTCCCGCATGAAAGTTAAGGTAGGAATATTTAGAGAAGATCTAATTTGTGTGTAATCATATGGTTATCAATGAATAAATTACCTACATTTGAAAGCTATGAATTTTAAAAACCGATTTTGAACACGTTCAATGATATCAATTTCAGTATTAAGATATTATTGATTCCAGATGGGAGATCCGTATTCTAGAATAATAGACCAAACCAACGCAATACACAAAAGTTTGAATCATTTAAAGTCTTTAGATAAGGATAGTAAATTGATGACTAACCCTTAATTATGTTATACATTTATACATTTTACCAAACATCCAAACGTTATCGTTTTTTTCATAAATAATTTATGTACGTTATTACTTATTACTTATTATAAAACGCATAAGGTAAAGAATTTAATATAGACTATATAGTGAACAGTCAAAGAAAATAATGGGTTTTTTTTTTAATTGTGTATGGTTAAGGTGAATAAATTTCAAAAACCATGTAAATCAATTGGTATTTTTAATTGAAATAAGTTTAAATGGAATAATCAATAAAAAAAAAAAAAAATGAAAATAAAAAAATAGTAGTACTAATGATATGTTAGTGAATGTCGAATAAAGCTTTTAACAACCTGAACATCGGTAATTATTTTGTGTTGAATGCAAGCTGCAGTGAGTCGAATATGTTTCATTGAGTGTTATGTGAATTCCGCAACAAATGAAAGTGTGTAAAAGAATTTTTGTACAAACACGAAAATCCATAGAAATCCAACAATGATTTATGAAAAATAAATATTAAATACTTCTTGTGATAACATTTATTGTGAAGAATTAAATACGTCGCACGACGCGTTTCGGAGTTAACATTAATGAGTTACGAAATAATATTTCACAAAGAGGACATTTTGTTAGTGACTTTCGTGAATACAGCTCGTTAAAATTTAATTATATTTCGAAAAACCATTCTGGATAGGAGAAAAAAACCTTTTGATTCATAATCACGCATTTGTGCGAAAAAGTGTTTGTGTAAAATATGTGTTTTTCATATCCATTATATAGCGTACATAATATTTCGATAATATACTGCGGAACATAATATAATATAGTATAAAGTTCCAACATATTTAATCGAAATAGTATGTAATATGTAAGACAGAGAACTTGTTGTTTTAAAAAAGCTCTAAATATGCATGCACTTATGCACTTAAAAAAATTTTTAGCGCTATAATTTTAAAGCATTGATAAAATAAATAGCATTTAAAACCTATATGTCGTAGGTATGGTGTACGACGTCAAATCGTTATCTGTCTATTTATAAAATTAAATACAGAAAATTAATATTATTGGCTTATCGGCGATCCCCTGCAAACGTTTACAGGAAAATGTGTGCCCGCGGACTGTCAAAAACTATAATATACGACAAAAAATAAAAAGAAATACATTTTTATCCAAATAAAATTCACTGTATTATGTGATATAAAAATGTCAGTGTAGAAAAAATTTATTTAAGTTAAATAATTTCTCAAAAAGTATAAAATATCATGTAAAAGTGTAATATATGCCCTAAAAACAAACATGACTCAAAATATGCATTCATATGCAAAATTAAATTTCAAAACTAGCATTATGAAAGCATGAAACATGTTTGTTTCTTACTCTGC
Organism: Chaitophorus viminalis; assembly: GCA_025469195.1. Lineage (NCBI taxonomy): Eukaryota > Metazoa > Arthropoda > Insecta > Hemiptera > Aphididae > Chaitophorus > Chaitophorus viminalis. Next base: position 51,942 of record JAIPRK010000648.1, read on the forward strand.
TATTTTTGTGACTATGCAAAACAAATACGCGCAAACCCTTTGCCCTAATAATATTTAATGCAATTAAATGTTGTGTTACTATTATTGCAATCGAATTATGACATCGAGATTGTAAATTATAAGTGCTTTGAAAAAAATGTAAGTACTTTGATTGCGTAAACGGTTTATTCGGATTCGATTGGCTCATGTTGGCCACGATCCAAAAGCTATAAATGCTGTGATCAGATAATTTTTACGGCGTTTTTTAAATCTCGAAACTAAACTCTACAGATCAGACCACGAATACAACACAAAAGTAAAATGCGTTGTCTGTAAGTGAACATTATTTGCAATTTGTCTCGACAACACAATATATTATATTCCTTGAACGCCAAACGTCGTCCAAAACTCCAAACTACCTGTATCCCTAGCCTAACCTAATCGGAATATTGGTTTATTACAATGACAATATTTTGATTTTGTGACGAGAAAAAAAAAAGTAAAAAAAGTACACACATAAGTATATGTGTATGCTACGCTGCGGGTATGTATATCTACTGCACAACATAACGATGTCGTCTTTAACCCTAATAATATTATATAACGACCATGTTTACATGTATTTTGTGTTAACCATTTTCTTGGCGCCTATTTCTTGGTGAAGTTATGTTTTCTATATCTTCGTAAAGTTGTGTATTTTAATCAAAAAAAAAAAACGTTTCACTATGTTGAAACCAAAGATATGAAGAGATTTGCGAACCGGTAGGTATATCCGCGTACACGGGGTAGTATATATTGTAGTGTGCATGGAATAAGAAGATCTTTTGTATTTTTGTTATTATTATGAAAACTCTCTCGGGGCAAATAATTCATCGAGACAGATAGCGGCACGCAAAAGAGACACGTACAGAAAAAAAAAACAACACAAGCAGTGAAAAAATACGAGTGAAAAAGAAAGAAAATAAGCAAGTACGTATAAGTAGCAAAAGCCGGATTTCGCACGAATTTGTTTCGCACACCATCTCTCTCATTCTATCTCTCTCTTATACATATTATACTCTTCTCACTAACCACCATCCAGCAGTACTTTTTTTCATCGATAAGAACGTAACGGTCAGATTTCATCCCCAGCTAGCCACTCTTCTACCCCTGAGGGTACAGTTGCCGGTCCGCGTCCGACTCCCGACTCCATCCTAACCTATCATGTACATATATATATATATGCATTATAGTCTTCTTGAAGTTCACTATACCTACCCTCCTCGCTATCCCGTTGCGTCCGCGGTGTTGAACTTATTTTATGACTTTATCGATTCCGCCGGTTCTCCGCGCGCGTATCGTTTCACCCACAATGCGCGCCCACTCGTCGCATCCCTTCGCGATATCTTCCATGCCCCAGCGCCACCGACTGGTATACAGCTTTATACGTCCGTATACATGCACGCTATTACTTCCGACACACAATTGCACTTACACGCGTGTATACGGTCCCGCTCGCCTCGCCCGCCATCGCGCCGCCGCCGCACTGTTTTCGAAAGACGTTAATGGTCAACCGTTTATACAGTACGTGTGTGCACGAGACCGGAGGAAAACGGCCGAACGCCACATTACGACGATCGGACCCGGTTGATCTCTGCAGGGAATATAAATTCCTATACATATATATATATATATATAATATAATTATAATATATACTAGGGTGACCGCCGTACGGGATTGTCTCTTTTTTTTTTTTTTTTGATAATCATGTCCCGTTGTCCCGACTAAAATTCAAACGGGACGCTAGTCAGCCCGTTTTTGGAAAACAGTTCCGTTTCGATCCCGTCATTTACATATTATTGTTTATAATTCCATTTTATTTGTAAAAGAGAAGAAAAGTGAATTGTTGTAGAAAAAGGATAATCGATTTTTAAATAATGAAAATAGTTGATGGTGTATTATTCTTGTTCATTGTTGAAAAACAAATAATTAATCAGTTTTGATAAAAAACAATTTGTACTTTTTACTAAATACTTTAATAATAAAAAGTAAATTAATTATTGATGGTAAATTACTTAAAAATTATTGTATTATATTTATAATATTATGTTTTGAAATACAATTATTTTTTTTGATGGGGAAGGAGGGGGAGTAACAATTGTCCATTTTTTTTCCATTCTCAAATTGGTCACCGACCTAATATATACTCATATGGTTTTATTTTATTTTACCGCGTTCCCATACGCATGATGACTGTTCATTTTTCTTCTTTTGCGCGAGTGCTTTATGATTTTACGCAGTGAGCTCGTTGTATAGTTGTACGCGTTTGTGATTTCTCAACGCGCAAATATAGTGTATACACATATATTGAAGATACTATACGTAATATATCACGCACGTATTTCCGTCGGCTAATAAAATCTCCATTTCAAAGGATAATTTATTTAATTGATAATGCGCTCGTTAACCGCCTCTGCATGACCTTAAATATGTATATGCGTATACGCGCAAGAGGGAACTCGGAGTTGTACATTTCCTCGACGACTCATGCGCTATGCGATGGTATATACTCGTATATGTATGTATGCGTTTAATTACTTATTAAAACTTAATCGCGGGGCTGCTGATATAATGTGTCGTCTGCATGTAGAATGGCCAAAACTCATTAACGGCACCGTATATTGCATTATGTGTGCGCGTGTTGAACGCGGACGAAGACTCGTCTGCATTATTTCTAATGTATCATATTATTAAGAAATTATAGGGGAACGAATGCGTCGAACGTTGGTCCGCGTGTGCACAACACTCGTAATATTATATCACATTTGGTGCGATAGCATTTTGTCTACATAATATGGCCTAGCAATCTTTTCCGATGTTAAATAAAACAAAACATGTTATACGATGGCGCAGTTAGCGGATAGGTATTTAATAAGTATTTAAAATACCTAATAAAGTTAATATATTATAAACACGGTTTTCATTAGCAAAAATCAATCCCGAGGGTTTTTAATCGGTCCATAATACGTTTTCTTCGTTCAAACTTATTTTATTTTGAATATTTTTATTTTAACAGTATAGATGTATAAATCAATAGTGACAAGTTGCAGACTAAATAATTAAACTTTTATGTCTATCGAAATAGAAAAAAGTGGAAAATTAATAGATAATTAAACCATCTGTCATAATAGACGAGTTTGTTTCAATGGAAAAAAAAAAAAAATAAAATTTTCAATTTAAAAATATTTTGGTAAAGTCATCTTTTAAACCATTTTATTTCATATAATTAGTTTTCAAATTTAAAATAAATGCATATAATATGCGTGTAACAATTAATATATTATATACGATATTCTGTTACTTTTTTGTTTAGTAAAAATATTCATTGGTAATCCTTATATCAACATGCCAGGTCCTTCCAGAAAAAAAGTATCTAGCTGCGCCACTGAATTATTATACAACTCGCGTAAGTCAATCCATCGGGCACCACCAATTTAGTTTTGCGGTAAGCATTCAATATTGACTGTATTATGCAATCATTATCGTATAACGGTTCATTGTGTTCGCAAAAGAGTTGTTGTTGTCGTTGAATATCGATATTGCGCGTTCGGTTTGATCGCATTTAAGGCACACCGCGTGATAAAAAATATATATATGATAAACGGATAAACAATAATAATAATGCACTCTTCGCGGATCGACGGAGAGTGTGTATGCGATTTTTGCGGTTGAATTTTAGCGCTGTCGGATCGTGTAATGGACTTTTGAGGAAAACAGACAAACATATTATATACAGTGATGTTCCCATCAATTTTGTGGAGAGTATACGCCGACGAGTTTCTCGATAGGGCAAAATTTATGGTTAACAGATGGTGTAAAATTATTAATATAGATATGTAAATATTAACAAAAAAATTTAAATGGCAACGAGCAGATCGTTTGAAGTAAAAAATTAATATCCATTACAAAATGTATTTAAACAATAATCGTTAAATCAATTGTATTTTATGTTTCTTCGCGAATTGCTTGGAAATATACGCAGTATACCCATGAATTTTCAAAATAAAGTTGAGAGCATGCAACATATAGTATAATAATATCCTATGGGAACACCACAACATACATGTATCGTGTAATGCGTTTTGTATAAAAATCATACAGATTATTATTATTTTTTCGTCTGTTCAGTAATAACGTCATCAGAGTTTAAATAAAATCGTACACGACACATTATACATTATAGCTGAATTACCCGTCGCTGCCGGGTAACAGAAAGAAAAAAAATAGAATAGTAGAATATTTTTATTTATGTATATATAAATATAAAAATATATTTTTTGGGGGGCTTTAGCCCCAAAGCCCCCCTTAGGTGTGCCACTATCGTACGGTAGGTATAATAATTACGTTCCCATTATTTTCCGACCAGGTCAAACGCGATAAATGCCTACAATGTATGATGTACAGTGTTCTTATTTATTTGGAGTGGATTGACGCGAATTATAATCTAATTAATCATTTCGACTCGCCCGAGTAAACGTATGAATTTATATCATATAACCTGTATTACCAATGATGTTACGTACACACTTTTATCGTGTAGTTTATATTTTATAAGTCATAAATGATATAATATAATGCGGTCGAATAATATCGCCATGTAGAACACTAAATAACTGATAAGTGGCAAATACCTTAGCAGAGAAAGACATATTATTATTCTTAACAAAAATTGTTACGTCTGTATGACTTGTAGATCTTAACATAATATAAAATATATTATTATGGAATATTTTTTTCAATATGAAACAGATAATAATAAAATGTTGTGGTAGATTTTTAATGTTATTTTATTCTTTATTTTTCCTATAATAATAATAAATGTCGAGGTTATAATATATATGTATGCGCAATAATGCAATATTACATATATATATATATATATATATAATGCTATTACTCGATAAAGCATGTAAATAAAATAAGTTTTAAACGAATGTCGAATGCGGAAAAGAATAGTTTTTAGTCAACGAAACAATGACGCGGATAGGAAAGAAGTTTACTTTTGTAAAGTTTCCCGGAAAGCTTTTTATTTCCAGCGAATTCCATATTTAAATTCTAAAACGGATCCTTATTAAATGTCAAAACAAAGATTTCATTTAATGATGTTCAACAATAATTCAACTGTGACTAATGATGTAGTAAATGAATCACGAATCGTGTTGAAGATAAACATGTCAAGTTGTATATAGTAATAAATAATAATATATAATTATATGAATTCTTCTCGCGTATATATATACATAATTGATTTTCAACGATATTCACGTGCGTCAACCAAATCAATTAGTTACGCCGCAAAATTCCACATAAAAATGTCAAAAATCCAAAATATTGTTATTACTGCAGTACAAGTTCAATAATAATATACTAATATATGTGCTTGTTTTATCGGTGGGGGGAAAAAAACGAATTTCTTCGAACTATAATACTATACGTATATATACCGCGACCATTGTACTCGGCGTTGCACAGTTGCACTCTATTAAATGTGTTAATAATTTGTGTAAATAACAAACACAATGCATCACGGGCATTTGCACAGTAAATTTATTTCGTTTTATCTTTGTCGGCGTGTAATCCGGTGAAAACGTCACCTGGAAAACGCGTCTGATTGTAAATTTATGTGCGTTTATTTTATTTTTTTTTATCTTTTTTTTTTTACCTCCCTCCCACCCGATAATACGTCTGTTTAGTCGTGAAAAGAAAACACACATATTTCGCCCGTCGGAACGCGACTGAACGCACAATCTTCTTTTCTATAATAACGAGTGCGCGCTGCGCGGCTTTATCGAATCAGATTGGCGTCTAATTTTTCGCCTCGATGGGATCATACAAATAAATCGCACAAACAAACTGTACATTATTATCATATATATATATATATATTATCGTCGCAACGTTTGTCGTTCGAGTCAGGTCGTTGTCTTTATTGTATCATCACGTTATACATCATATAATATAGTATCGTGATCATTACGCACGCGCGAGACGTGGTTTTTTCTCCAACGCATAATAACATGTGTATACGTATACGTATTATGATGTACACGACCGCCGCCGTTCACACGCCATAAGTCAATCAATTATAATAATATTTACACGGTGATGGAAGTGTGTCGTGCGAGGGCCATGCAACGGTAGGAAAAAGTAAAAATTTGAAAAAAAAAAAAAAAATCACCGGAAATGTACTTCGGAACGAGACTCACGCACCCCCGCGCGTGCACAGACCCGCTTAATCTATAACCTCGAAGGGCGTTCGCATGTGACGATCAACTGTTATAATATAGTATTATATATATATATATATATATGTATAATAAGACGTATTTAATACGTCGTTGGACTGGACGATTATAAAGCCGTTTTTTTTTTTTTTACAACACGTGCACAAAGTACATCAGTATATATATGACGTCACTGGGGGGTCACATAAGTCAATTGGTTTGCTACCCCTGAAATTTCCGTACTTGTGGTTTTAGACTCTGAACGGAGTGATAGTTGTATTGATTTTACTATGATTGTGTGTGTGTGTGGTTTTTTTATGTCTATCATCTCGTTTTGGAGCAATAAAAATGCTTCGATTTCCTTATACAGCACAAATGAAAGTAAATTTAGTTGGTACTTAAGGAGGGGATTTTAAGTCTGCGATCAGCAGATAAAGATATAATAGTTCTCATTCTTCTTCTTCTTCTTCTTCTTGTCACGTTATATAAAACCAAAAGTAGGGTACCTACACATAATAAATCTCATCAATTCTGCTTTACCACTTATGTCTGTGGACTCGTCAACTTGAAGTGCAAAATTTGTATTTAAAAGATATTTATTAACGTTGTGTTTTATATCCGTTGACATAAAATAAATTCTTCTACGAATCGTATCATTAGATAAAGGAAATTTTGAAATTTCGTTTGATGCTTCATCGCCGAGAATTATTTTAACAATTTCATCGCAAGCTGGTAAAATTGATGATTCGGCCGTATGAATGTAGTTTTGTTTTTTTTTTTTTTTTGAGTAATTAATTTCGCAATTTTTCGGGAAGATGTAATAATCATTATTGATCACAAAAATTACGTACGTACTGGGATATTTTTATTTTTAATAATATACTATATATACGCTTGTACCACGGTCGCGGCACACCTACAGCTTATTCTACTGCTATAGGGCATAGGCCCTTCGTTTCGTATACGTTAAACTCAACGGGGTCTTTACGTAGTACGTCGTTGCATTTTATTATAATATTTTATTATAATATAGTTTATTACCTGGCCTTACTGAGAGGAACTGGGTGCGGAGGCCTTGGATTATCTCGGTTGCCATAATATAATATCTTTAATGATAAGACATTCAAAAGATAAACCAACACAGGATACTAGAATTGCTTACTAATAATTTCTGTTCAGGCATTTAAACATGGTGCATAATTTTGTTTTAGTTATTGTGCGTATAATATGAATATTTTTTTTTTTTAACAAGAGTATAATAATGGCATAATATTATTACAGCAGGGGCACTGCAATAAACCGATAGGATTGCATCAACCGTTACTCATCCACAGGTGGGGGTAGAGCGATGGGCTTGTGACCATTATTGTGTTGTTGTTGGTCATTTTGGTAGACTAATACGGTTTCAATGGGCCTCGTGGTTTTCAAAACCAGCAATCAGTCATTGTGAGGAAACAATGATTTTAGAAATCACTATAGCGACCCTTTACAGTGGACATTATATTATTTTCCCCAAAACCCTCTGTACCAAATGCATCTATAGGCTGCTCTGTGTACCATGAGTCCACATATAAACTGAAAAATATGCCTTCACAGATTTTCGTACAGTAAAAATCCAAACCGATTAATTCATTAAGTTTTTTTTTTTTTATTGGCTTTCCTGAATCTATCCGTATTTTTTTCATATAGATATAATACATGGCACGCCCTGTATAGTCTAGTATAGATCTAGACCAGCGGTTCTTAACGGGGGCGGTATCGACCCCTTGGGGGCATCTCGGTCTCTCCGGGGGTCAATAGTTTTGAAGGGGGCGTTGAAGGGGTGGTAACTTTTTCAAACTCGGAAATTAAAAATAATATTTATTAGAAAAAAAATTGATTTTGCATGAAGGAGAGGGGGCGTTAGCAGTTAGATATTACGATAAAGGTGGCGCTGAACTAAAAAAGGTTAAGAACCACTGGTCTAGACCGAGAAATCGAACTCGCTTCGGTCCACTATACATCGGTTCGTAATTCTTGATATGGTGCGAGTGGAATTTGTGACTAATAACAGCGAGATATACCACTGCATGCCGACGGCATCATGAACGTGGTAATTTATCGACGAACGACTTCGCTTGCGTGCGTATTATTATATTATTATTATTATTATTATTATTATTATTATTATTATTATTATTATTATTATTATTATTATTATTATCTAATCCTATTCGGGCGGGGATGTACACGGTACGGAACAAATGATTTGCGAATCTGTCACCTTGCCAGATCCCGAACCAGGGGTGGAGGTGGCGAGGGTAATAAAATATCCTTTGGCAAAGCGCAATCTGGGTCGACGTATCATCGTATATATATATTATACACATCTCTAAATATATATCCCTACTATACAACGAACAGAAATTGAAGCAAAAATCCATACCGGCACTGCAACCCTTTCGTTTTCAACCACGGTAGGTAGGTAGGTAGGTACCAGCTATTATTATAATATTACACACCATCTGTGTGCCACGCTGGTGATAAAAAATATAAAACAAAAGAAATCGCATAAAACGAAAGCTAAACTTGATAATAATAGTATAGTAAAATCTACTACACTAATAATATATACATTTATATAAATTATTACTTATTTATTTCTTCCAAAATAATAATGAGGCCCATTGGAGAGATTCATGCGGGGAGCCTACAGTTCATGAGTTTCCAGTTTACAAACATTAGATAATTTATTATATATTCATTTAAATACGAATGGTTTACGTTGTAACAATTGAATTATTTATGCAAATTTAGGCACGCGAAAAGGAACTAACAAAACAAACAATGTATATAGGTAGTAAATAGTAAATATTAAAATAATTATAATACGAGGATAATATAATAGGTGTGCAAGACTATAAAGATATAATACCTATATTATATTTTAAGTTCTATATTTTTTTCTCTCTGCAGAAAAGTACTATTATTATTGTTATTATTATTATTTTTATTTTTTTATTTTTTGTTCAAACTAATACAGGATTTATCCGTTTTGATGTCTTATAGTAGCTAAATTATTTATTTGCAGACCTGTGTTGCACATAAGGATGAGTTTCTATATCTAAGTTTATGTTTTTTCGGATAAATACATCGGGTGAAAAGCGCGTTTGCTTATATAATATGACGAAGCGTATGTGCTCGATGTTAAACCATTGATTAATAGACATTGATAGCCCACGCCATATTAAAAATTAGTAAAAATAAATTGAGCTATTGTGAGTCCAGAAATAATAGTCTGGGAGCCTGATACCAGAATGCGCTAGTGATCACAATCTTATCAAATGATAAACAATAAACAATAGTTAAAAAAAATTTTTAGTTTAAATTATTTCGTGCATAAGGACGTAAAATGTTTTTTGATAATCTGAAAGCTTCATCCGCAACTATAACAAATGGATTACTTTCCTCATCATTTCCAGGAAAAGATATTAGATCAGGAATATTTAATGTATTATTTTCAAGTTTTTGGTAAAATATTGAATTTTTATACACGCATGAATCGCAGAACTCTCCTTGCGCTCCAACATCCACAAAAGTGAAACAATAATTTGCGTCACATATGGCCATCAAAACAATTGAAAAATAATGTTTATAATTGTAAAATAACAACCCACTTTTTGTTGATTTGATAACTCTTACGTGTTTTCCAACAAGGGCACCAATACAATTAGGAAAATTTGTCAATTTTTGAAAACCATTTGCAATTTCTTTCTATTTATGTTCAGTGGGTTCAGTCATGCACTCAGTTTTGAGCTCCCAGATATTGCTACATACATCATTAATGATACCACTTATTGTCGAGATACCCATACGATATGTGTAATGGAAATCAGTCATCATATTTCCTGTTGCTAAATACCTAATCAATAAGTAGCCAAGTAGGTATTAATACAATAATTAACAAAGGTATATGGATTTAGAGTTAATAATTTATACAAAGACAATGAATAAAAGTGTATTAATATAATAATAATTAATAACTCATATCATAATTCATATAAAAATATATACTATAAATTATAATATATAATCATGTATTAAGTTATAGATATAATATTATACTTTTATACGTAGGTATAAGACGAATAAAAAACTGTGAAAAATAGCGAAACATACAAATAATATAATATTATAATATTATACGTTTTTAGTAAGGAAATCGTTATTTTTTTTCTTATAAATTATAATAAAAAATAAATAAACCACGAACATTTATAAATTAGAAACATTATTTTAAATTAATTTTTTTAATTCATGGGCATTAAATAGTTTCTATTTTTTTTTTTTTGAATTTTGAGTTAATTTGAGTTAATAGAAGGTTTTTTACTGCCCCAAAACGTCATAACAGACACAAAAATAAAAAATAAATTTAAACACACATAATTGTAAAACCAATAGATTCCATCACTCCGTACAAAATCTAAAATGGCATTATATAAATAAATACATTTAAAACTAAAGTGCTGGCTTATATATATATATTATTTTATAGCTTATAAAATAATATGTATATAAACGTTTCCGAGGAAACGTAAATAACAATAAATTGTAAAATGAACTAAATTATTGTAATTTTCGTTTTACGAATTTCAAAGTTAATTTGTATCTTTTTATATTGTATAATTTAAAGATGTTTTTGAGAAATTTGTTTTGGCGATCTGTTCTGACCACAGTACAACGTGCGTTCAGAAACAGCCGTGCAAATCCTATTTTGAAAACACGACCGGCCGAGGATGTCTTTCGGAGTATTTTGAAGTAATGAGATTATATAAGCTATTATAACGATAACATAATATATTAATTTTTACGCATTTGATTGTAATTGATTCGCTAGGCACGAGGTACCAGAGACACCTGCAGAGTCGATTATCAGAACGTTTGTTATGGATGCCAAAAACAGAATGGGACAACGGCTGAATTCGGTACCGGATCCGGCCTGGAGACGGCGGCGGAGAGAGTTCGTCCGGGCGACGATCACGGGCCTTCGAGCGTTAATCACGGGCGTGAAAGCGTTGGTCGTGGGCTGTTTGGTCGGTTCATTCTATTTCGTGTGGCGAAAAATCGTGCCGAGAGGCGACAAGAACGGGGTACAGAAGACGCCGCCGGACGAGCTTGTACTGAAACCCATGAACCGCTACATGCTGGACCATCGGAACTTGGCTAATAGTGTGCCGAGAGGCGACAATAACGGGGTGCAGGTGACACCACCGCACGAGATTATACCGAAACCGACGGACCGAAATGGCTACATCATTCTACGGTTCTGGCTGCTCCTTGCCGGCAACCTCGTCTGGTGCACGGTTCCGAATTTTCTCGTCACCGATATCATATTCATAGCCTTCAACGTTATCATTTACATAGCCGTCACGCGCCATTCCGAGCGCAACGAATTGAAGGAAGCCGACGACGCCGAGGACCTATCGAATAAATAATAACCTATCAGACCTCGAATACTGGTAAGGAGAACCGGACGAGGTACCGATCATTGTACAGCCATACAGCCCTATTCCTACCAACCACAGCCGCAAAATTAACTTGAAAGCAGTGCTCGAAGAGGCCAAAAAACTACAGAAGTCGGTTGGATATAGGTGATGGGGCGAAATGCGACAGTTAGGTCTGTCTGTTTTAATAATAATCTGTATGTAAATTGAGTTATTATTATTGTTATCGTTTTCGTCGTATTGTATTATTTTAATATCATGTGTTTTATTATTTGATGTGATTATGCGGCCAACGCCCTTATTATTATTATCACTTTACTGTTCGTTCATTTTCTAAAATATTTATTTAATATTTATATTTATTTATTTATTAATTCTTTTTATTATTTTATTAACTGTATTGGTTTTTTATCGCCACTGCGGTAACTCGTTATAAAATTAATTGTTCTGTCATTGCGACACATGTGTATTTTATTTTGTATTGGTGAAGTCATTGCGACAAGAGACCGTGATTGTACTGTCGGTCGTTATTACAAACCCAATATTATTATTACTATTATTTAATATTTTTATTATTATTGTCACTGGCCATCGCCGTGCAAGTAATTGTGTCTACCTATTAACGTTACCAATAATGTCATCTAATTACCGACCATTTGTTGTGATTCATTTCGTTCGTCATTTGCTGAGAACCACCATCACCAACATACATTTGATTTCTACGTTGTCCATGACCTTTGTCGTCGTGTGTGTGTGTGCTATAATTCGACTTTTAGCTGAGATAAATCGGTCTCCTTTTGATTTTTCAGAAGAAGAGTTAGTTTCTGGGTTTAATATTAATTTAGAGGTTTATAATTTATTTTTATTTTTATATCTGAGTTTTTAAGTAATATTTTTATAGAGATATTTATGAGTGAAATATTTTATACACCTATATGCGCTGAGCGTATACACTAGAAAAAAATTACGAATATATTACTGGGTAAGATTCCTGTTTTCACAGAACGAACAACCTACCTATAGTATGGTTGCCGCTTCAGAAGGATCGGAGGATGTGCCAAAAGCCTATATTCCTCTCTACTTATTTCTGAACAAAGTTGATTGATAAACTAATTGATTAGATTATTTATATGTTTTTTATTCTGTCATAATGATTTTAATGTATTTATATAGTTTATATTTCTATTTATACAGTCAAAATGGTAAATTATTATTTAATATAAATTATGTAATATATATTAATTTATGACATGTATTGATGTGCGCTTAAGCAATCATATCTTTTAAATTTAAAATATATAATAAAATAATTATAATAATTATTATCAATTAAGATTAAGAATATTATACAAATATTAATTAGAATAAAATAAAAACACACAATATTAGATATAAGGAGCTGAGTTCTAAGTGCTAGGATCAATATGTTTACTGTCTTTTTAGCATAGACGTTCAGAAGCGAGTGCGAGAGACTACGCAGATCATCTAAGCAAAAGAACAGAAAAGTGTAAATTAATTATAGATAATATTATATTATGTATATCATTGCGACCATTGTGTGTAAATAAGTTTAATAAAAAAATAATTGTAATGAATTAAGAAAAAGGGTCTCATTGTTTTAAAATAAAGAATCTATTCTTCTCGCATATCGAACGCTGATCACGATTTCAACAGACAAGTCGTTACAAGGATTGGAGAGGTAATATATAATAAATATATAATTTAATATACTAATGAATTAATGTAACCGAGCTTACAAATACATCAATAAATGTATATATCGATTCTTAGCACTAATTCGCTTCATTACAAAGTGGCGCCCACCTAGCGGCTCTTACCTCGTTAAAACTCCCAAGATATAAAAATTTATTTCTCATACAAATTTAAAATTCATAACCAATATCATATAAAAATAAATAAATAATTAATTAAAATAATTAACTAAATTATATAACAAATATAATTTTTTGTAAATGTCACAAAATAATAATGATCAAGAGAATGATAAAGAAGAACCAATTTTTGCTTCAATATCAAATGAATTAAACAAATTTAAGAAACCTTAATTAATATTAGAATTAAATAAAAGAAATTTAAAAATTGTGGGAACAGTTGCGAAACTAAAAAGTAAATTATTAAAATATGTCAATGGTGAATTTTGCTCAGACGATTTTGCAACAATAATTGATAATTGTAAAAACTTAAATAATCAAATCAAAATAAATTCAACGGATAGTAAAAAACCTTATTTTAAACGTATCATATTTTCTGATTCTTTATCTGAGAGTATAGATACTTTCTTAAAAATATATCAAAGAGCAGCTTCTATTAATGGTTGGACTGAACAAGAAAAATTGCAATATATGCCTGCGTTTTTAGAAGCCCCAGCACTAACTTTTTATGAAAAAAAACCAAAATCAAAATTCATACCGGTATAAAATTTCATACCAAAATACCGATAAAAAAAAAAAAAAATACCGTCACCCCTATATTATGCTATATGATTTTGTTTTTTTCCATATCTCAAATTTCCACGAATTAACAGTGGATAGTTGGAATCTGGACTGTACCGACGACTATCAGCGGTTTTGCCTATTTTATTTTGTTTGTGAATCATGATGGTTCAATTAATTGTTCAATCGTGACATTACGTGCTCTCTATTGACACTACGCGCTATTAATTAACTGGTTACTATTATGCCCATAGATATATAATAACACTAGATAGCCGTCTTCTCGTTATTAGTGAAACACGCCGCCATTTGCAAAGAATACTACTCGGTAAATAAACGTTATCAGATAGTCATAATCACTAATTTTTCACCTATTAGACATTACACTTGAAAATTCCTACTTGTTGCGTTGTTCCAAATTGTAAGTCTCGAGGAAGTACTGGTAGCGATATTAATTTTTTTTACGTATGTACAATTAAACATTTTAATGCTTTGGAACAAGAGTAGGTCCCTAAATACAATTTCTTGTTAATAATATAGGTAATTATAATAATGTATTACCTGCAATTAACATCTTAGTATTTTTTAGTATTTTTGACCATGTTTCCTTATTTTATAATTCATAAAACATTACGATTTAGTAATTTAGTTATATATTTATATCCATGGTTATTCCCAAATGTATGTATATTGACGTACATACTACATAGTGTTAATTAATGGTTCGGTGTAATAATATAAAACATATTATTACTTAATTATAAAACTGAGAAATAACAAAATTTAGGCAAGTTCTCATTTATAAATCTATAATATTGATAACGTTTGTTTATCGAGTTGTCTTCTTTGCATATGGCGTCGTGTTTCATATTGTTTTGTGGTGGTATATTCGAAAATTACTATCTAGTGTTATTATATATCTATGATTATGCCCATTGGCGTGGGCTTTCTATGTCTATTTAATCAATGGTTAAACGCATTGTCTGTCCGTACTTCGTTTTCTATAAACCCGTATGTGTGTAATACACTGCCAGAGCTGGTATGCTATCCATCCATCTTGTCGGGAAAGAAACACAATAACGGTTTCCTATTGCAATATTGGTACCGCAAAATCTGTATCAGTACCATTTCACCACGTGAACTTGCAGCGGTAATACGTGCGTTAGTCATGTTCGATTTGATAACAATATCATTATAATAAGTTGTATTATTATAATGACCCCTATTATATAATAATAATTGCATATTTTCAACATTTTTACAAGCATATTTTAACGACATTTTGGTCATGAACCAATCCGAATTCTAGTTATAACTTATATTATATCATGTAACGTGTAGGGATTCACGTCTTGTACACTGCAGTCGGTACTCACCTTACGAATACAATTTCGCTGGAAATCTTCGGGATCGTTGTTCTCCTGGAAAATACAAAACAAACCCGGTTAGAGAAGATTACAAAAATATTAATATTATTGTGTTCGTATTATAATGCTGACGGGAGACAATGACTAATCAGTGTCACGATCGATTTTGTTACAAGAAAATCCCATTCGCTTAGACGAACACGATTCTATAAATAATACAAAATACGTTACATTGGAATAGTATAAACGTTTGGCGCGTGCGTGCAAATTAAACCTAACGAACAACATGGACGTGTCCGTGTTGTATGTATGTCGTGCGTCGTCACGTTACCGAGTGACGCGAATCATACTTCAATCAAACGCAGGCGACGACGAGATAAGTTATTATTTAAATAACACGAGGAATATGAATATTGTTACGTTTTCGGAATATGTATTATCACGCGCATAGTTTTTTGCTCGTCACAGTTAAATATTTGAAGTATTCGTATATTCTAAACCCGACTCGCTGCACCAGACCATACATATTTTATCATTGTTGTGCAATCGCACATTCCGAATATTTTTTTCTTATTGACAAAGTGCAATGCATAAAAATGCAATAATTATACATAGCGAAACAGATAATAATAATAATAATAATAATAATAATAATATGTAGATACAACTGTAGGTCTGTAGTAGTCTTTAAAAATGTTTCTCCGGTCGGAAGTTTTCAAACATGATCGGACTGCTTTGTGTTCCCAATACCGTACCGGCATGAAACATTATTGCGAATCAGAAACATTGATGTTTTTAAGGAGTTTTTTTATCAGTTCCATAGGAGAAAACAAAGGACGGATATGAAAAAAGACTTACAAAAGGAAAATGTTTCTTTTGTCGCTCGTACGATTATGAT
Source organism: Chaitophorus viminalis (assembly GCA_025469195.1). Taxonomy (NCBI): domain Eukaryota; kingdom Metazoa; phylum Arthropoda; class Insecta; order Hemiptera; family Aphididae; genus Chaitophorus; species Chaitophorus viminalis. Next base: position 68,386 of record JAIPRK010000648.1, read on the forward strand.
TGAAAACAATAATAAGAGACGGGAAAGAATATTTAAACGCAAAAATTGTCAACAAACTGAAACAGTTTTCAAGTTTGATTTGTATAAAGGCAAGGGAGTTTATATTTTTATACATAAAAAAACTTACACCTAAACGAATACGTTTGCGATTTGCACGAGACTTATTTTTTATGTTTCTAACACTAAATCCGACGATCAAATGAGTGTTGGACATTTTTCATTCTTCTTTACCAATTACTCGGGAAACGTATTAATTGTAATCACTGTGATTTCGCCTTGATATAACATTTGATTACAGTAAAATGTTGTTATAATATAATTTTAACAGCTACAATTATCGTACAAGTTATCCTCAGCTTTTACAGTACACCATATAACTATACATTATGGTAAGTCGATTCCTAATTGAATATAAATGATTCCAAGTGTTTAACAGCACTACAAGCAGTTTGACAATATTATGTTGTCAATAATTAAGACGGGCATACTGTTATTTTATTACATTTAATTGCATTTACATTTTGACGCTGTTCCATTATATTTTTCATGTTCACTCAATAGTGTAACAATATTGATTCCAAACAAAATTCATTACATTACAAAATTCTAAATAGAAAACATAATATCTTGAATATTGTATTATTATCATCATAATATTTTTCCTTATTGTACATAACATTAATCGCATGGTTAATGTCAACAATTATCGCAAAATAATAAAGAAACTAATTATGAATTGTTAATTTTTAATTTCTTGTTAATTGTTAATTGTTAATTATAATGTATTATACTCATCGAATTTCTTGAATATAATACTAAGAAATTCTATACTTGCACTTTGTACCCAATATCTGCAGAATCAAAAAAAAATCATTTTTAATTGTATTAAAATACCGATGTAATATCGTTTTTCAGTGATCGATTTTCAATAGATAATAATGATTAAGCGAATCGTCTACTCATAATAATTGTAATGGCTGTTTGTTACGTGAAAAAAAAAAATAACAAAACGCTTTTCTTCTCACCAGAATTGTATTATAAATAACGAATATTTTACATTGGACAGTAAAATAAATTCGGTTTTCTTAAATTAAAACGCTTTCATTCAGTTGCGATACATAACTTGTACTTGCTGACGACGCAACGGTTTGTGCACTTTTAGTCGGCATAAATACGTATCAATTCATTTTATTCATCCGAGGAAACTTTTCACCGAGACATATCAATATTATATATATATTGAATACTTTTCAGATTTTCAAATCTGTTAAGAGTTATCAATAGTTGAACACGACACTAAACCTAAAAGGTATCAGTGGCGTATTTTCAACATATTTTTTTGAGGGGAGAGGGGGAGTACTAAAAAATGATATATATTTCTAGCGTATATCACGTGTCAAATACTCAATTATAATCATGGAGAAAGGGATACAATCCGCATAATATACAGCCATCGTCCATCAATCGTTGTTATTATGATAAAATTGAAATAAAACTAAATATATAGAATATATATATATATATATAAGATTACATCAGCGTTAAGGGAGGCTCAGACCCCATGGACCCACCCCTCCGTAAATTCACCACAGGGTATTTAGGAACACGAACACCACCAGACTCGACGAACCAGGTTTTTCGACCTCCATCACTATTTTCTTTCGTCTATAGTCGTGAACACTTGTGAATATCGTAAATAACCAACAATGTACAATACATATATATGTATTATATAGTAATATGCATCTGCGTTCCGCAGAGATGACAGAGACAAAGGTCGATTGTATAAAAAATGATTTTATGAATAATTTTATAAAATTCTATTGTCGGATTTAATTATTATGGAAGAGGATACACCGCGGTGCATTTGTACACGTATTAAATATTTTTATTATTTTTTTTAATTCTATCGTTGAATAGTCACGCGACGACGACAATTGGACGGGAAAAAATCGAGAAAATCGATTGGTTATTAATACAAATAAATAAATAAGGCGAAACGGTGCGAAACGGTGGCGACGGAGATTGCGGCGGTGGACAGCCGGCGGGGGGTGGTCCGGAGCGGAAAAAGTAATCGAAAAACTCGGCACCGCAGCGTTCGGGCGGGCTAACAAGACGGACCCCGAATCCTAAATTGTCCCATTTGGTGTTCGGTCTTATCCGTTGACAGTTGACAACGTTCGCCGCAGCTACCCTTCGCGCAACGTTTAAACGGTAAAAATCGTTTTACTCCTATACATACATACATACATACATACATTGATATATATATATATCAATTTGTCGTTTTCCATTCCCTCTGTATAGCGGTCGGCACTGCTGAATTTATACAAACGCTTCACGCGTCTTGTATTGTTTTCGCGTAACCGATGACCAGCTGTTCATGGTGTACGACGACGCGAACAATCTTCAGGGGCGGTTCTAGGGTTCGAATTTCATATGGAAATGAACAGATTTATAAATAAGCTACCACTGCATTGATGTTCAACCTTAATCGTAAAATTTTTCCCCTTAACAATTAACGCACAAAAAAAAAAAAAAACGTTCTTAAAAATCCATATGTAAATTTTCTTTATTCATTAAATGGAACACAATTAAATTTATGTAATTTAAACATAAACTATATTTTGATTATTTATTACAGAAATAAATTATATACTCATTCTTATTCTTCTTCTTCTGTTAACTGTACAATATATGTATGCATTATATAGATACTCTTTAAGAATAATTTTCGCTGAAGCCCGAAACGCCTCGTCTCAGTCTCCTGGAGGGTTTTTTTTTTATTTACATCTAATTCTGCCACCATTTTCGTCAATCAATATGTTTTCCCGAGTCTTCCTCTAGTAGATTCCGCCTAATGGGGACACTGGTTTATAGGCATCCGCATTCTATGGGTAAAATGGTCTGATTCCAATACAAATTTATATTAACAAGGTAAAAAAATCGCATAATATGGGCACTCGATTCGGTTTATGTGGGCAATTTTTATTTTATCATAGGTAGCGTTAGAAATTTAGAATACACACAAATGTATTTATTTAAAAATGATGACTAATTCAATCGAATTTTATCGCATCTATGAGATTGATGAGTTTGTCAAAAATAATAAAAATCATTACCATTTAAACCTTTGATAAAGGGATTTTGTTAGATAAATGCATAGAAGTATTCATACATATTATCCAACACGACAATGTCGGAATTTCAGTTTTAACATGGATTTCAACGTGATACTAAATGTTTCGAAAATAACTCTCCCTCAAGGACAAAATTATTATGTTGGACTAAGTGAAATCGCTCCCTCCAAGCATTTGATAACGTCAAATGGCCAACAAATTATGATTTGCAAAAAACGTGTGAAAAATAAAAACTCTTTTTGATATCATGAATTTTTGTGTTTTTGAAAACCTATTTCGGTTTATATGGGCATTCATTTAATGTGGGCACTGGGCAAACAGGGCTGATCCCAACGTGTTCGCATTAAGCGGAATCCACTGTATTATATTGGTCTATTCTTCCTGGCGGTTTTCGAGATGTCGATTTACGAGCGTAATTACAATATCATCGTATTCTAACAACATAATTTTACCGTTTGCCTTGTATATATTTAATACATTGTGACTTTTCGCACGCCGAGTCACCCGATGAAAATATATTCCGTTTTCGACAAATCGACCGGGACTGTTAGCCGCAGGTACTATTACACGATAGTACGACGTCCATTTAACATAACATAATAATAATAATAATATAATATAAGGTTTAATGAACACGAGCATTTTTTTTTCGCCCCTTACTCGCCTGCCGCCGACCGCGTAATTTTTTCGCCTCTAATTGCGTCGCCGTTATTATAATATTGTATAATATATTATACACCACGATTACGATGCATATATAATATTATATTACAACCATGTGTAACGTGCGCGTACCTATGTAGATTACCCGAAACGAGTATATTATAATATAATATTATGGGCGCATTACGCGTATAAAGTGTATATACCGACGGGTGCGCCTACGGTTTCGCTCATAATAATAATATAAATATATGTATAATATTATATACCTAGTGAGTAATCACGAAACGCGATTCAGGCGCAATTTATAAAATCGCCAGACCTTATCTCGTGCCGTGCCGCAGTTGTTAAAACCATTATTATTATTATCGCTGTTGTATTATAATATTATATTATTATATACTACGTCTTATTACCATTTTCCCGATGATTCGTGATTGACCACGTCCGGGGGTAGGTCGTTGTGGTCTCGAGGGGAGGTCAGGATTTATGGAGGTCGGGAGGGTGGTCGGGGGTAGATAAGGGGTGAGTGCCCGGCCCTGATCGTTCGTACACAGGGGCGGCGGTACAATTTTGAGCACGCGTGCTGTACGGTGGTTTTTTTTTTTTATCAGAGACGTGCGCGCGTGTAGTTAAATTAAACGGTAATCAAGCAAGATGGATCGCCCACGTCCGCCGCCGCCGTCCAGGTGAAAGCCAGCCATTGGGTGAGGGATGGTGGGAGGGGTGCGGGCACGCCCGCATAATGTCTTAATCATTAAAAGTCGCCCGGCCGAGTAATAGTAATAATAATATAGAAATAATAATAGTAATAATATCATAATTTATGCGTTTACACGACGATCGGCCGCCAAATCAGCACACCGCGCCACCGGCGGACCGTAAAAGGGAGAGGAAATGGAAAAGGGGGTGCATGCCGCCCGTCCTCGTCGTCGACGTGTTATATTATTATTATTATTATTACACACGTAGGCGGCGAGCACACAATCAGATCGCCGACGACGGCCGTCGTAATGGTCAATCGCAGTAGGTATATAATAAGAATAAAAATAATGATAATATTAACTCACGTGCACGGGCGCCTAATCATAATGTATAAGTTATATATTTTTTTTATATATATATAGTGTACGCGCGCTTAGTGTATATTTAAATTTTCGCACACCTATTGCGTACATGTGGTATAAGTGTGTTAGGTTAGGTTACATACACATACACCCTAAAGGTATACACGACCCTCAAACATGGATATATCGGGTGGTGGCGGAAGACTGCCGGAGAGGAGCGCGCGCGCACATACACACACACACATGTTATGTTTAAATAAATATCTGCGTGTGTGCACGTATACTATATATAGGGTAGCGTGACCGGAGGCGTGCGATTTATCATGTCCTGCTACCACCGCCACCACCGCAGGCGCCGATCATAATATGTACAGGGTGATCTGTTAAACAAGCTCGCCCATTCCATTGACCGTAAAAATGCTCAAATTTAAATTTTTAATCTTCAATTCATCATAAAAAACATGTTTTTCACTATTTTTTTTTATGTCTCCTGTAGCCATTACAAACATTGTTTTTTCAAATGAGAATCCTATATTTTCTATGCGAAATACTTTGCATAAGTACGTACACGTACTATATTGATAAATTAATAATTAATAATACAAGTACATGTAAATAGTTATCATCACACAATTAGTGCTTATATTAAATTAGCAATCTCAAATCAGCAGCAGCAAATAGCGCTAACATATTACATCGCAATGTTCCGTATTTTAGAAATATTTCTTTAATGCACAAATAAAAATAATTCAAAAATTACTCGTTCGAATTTTGATTTTGGTACATAAAAATTCGCTGAAAATAATGCCAATAGTGAAAAAAAGGATATTCCGATTCGAAAAACAAAAGTTTGTGTCGTCACAAACCATACTTAAGAAAAGTAAAAAAATAATAATGGACAACATAGTGTTTGTGATAACTTTAAGATAGAAAAAAATCCACATTTTAGCATTTTTACGACCAAAATAGGGCGTGAGCTTGCTTAATAAATCACTCTGTATATATACGTACAGTGGCAGTAGTGCAATGCGAATGTGTGTCGGCAACGACGTGCTGTTGAGGTATAGTAGTAGTAGCAGTAGTAAAAGTACTGTGGTTATGGTTGGTGGTGGTTTTTTATGTACACAAACAAACAACACGCGGGAACGCGATAGTAATATTTTATACGGTCCGTGGGTGGTGAATGAAAACGGGGGTGAAAAAAAAAACCTAACTAGAACGCAATCCCGCACACATAATATTATTATTGTTATGCCTATAATAGTAATAATAGTAATACAATAATAACGCGAATGGGCGCGTGTATATTATAGGACTTTTCACCGTCGCCGCCGCCGCGTGACGGCCGTGGGAATCCGTTGAATAACGTAAGATCCGACGGATTCATTAAGTACAGCACCGCCGCTGTCATAGACCATAGGTCGCGTCATAGGTTGTTTCGCTTTAGACTCGCCGTTTTTCACTCGTTCCTTATACCATGGAGCACAGGGCACCCGCAAAGGGGGAACTGTTGGACATGCAGTACGGGGATCCGGCTATTGTAGTGGCACGTTGAAAATAATTCGCAATTTTCGGATTTTTAATAGAAACACTTATTTTATATTAAACAACAATTAAAATAACATTTAACGAATCATAAATTATTATGTATGATGTATATACATAATATATACCATATTATACCATATATACCTATATACATATGCGTTAGCTTTAACAATAAATTTCGATGATATCACAATTGAGTTCGCTGAGCTCAAAGTCCATAAAATAAAATTTCAACTTAATAAAATATAAATTAAAAATTACTTTTTTCATTTAGATAATATTGTAGTATAGAAATAAAAAAGACAATATTTTTATCAAAATGAGTATGAATTTGGATTTTTAATAATTTATGGTAAATTATATTGATGTTGTGAAATGTTGTGAAGAACCCGGACAAGCATTTAGGGGACCAGAATTTGATGTGGAAGTGGAGCCTGGATTGGAGCATATTATATAATAGTAGTCATTGAGGGTGCTGTTGAGGGGACGGGGGCACATTTCGGGGCTTTTTGAGTTATTGCAACGATCAAGGGAGCACAAAACGTCTCTAGATGATACTGGAATTCGTTTAATTTTTTTCTTCCATCCGATGGTGCCACCCACTACCTAGCGCGTTCTACTATCTCTTTTTACCGGCTAAAACCGTTCGTCGTCTTGCATATCGCGCGCGACTTAATTTAATACAGGTACGCCTTTATGCATATTTACATTTGATTCGCGTTCAGCGCCCGCGAAAAATGTATAAATTATTAAATCACAACTACGCCGTAGTGGTTTCGCGATACCGTCCGGAAGCTGGAGACGATAATAATATGACGACGGTGGGCGAGCAGAGCCGCGCAATCGATATTAACCGGAAACATCGTGGAATCCCGCGGTTACAAGCCGTACTATATCCTCTCGTGGCACGTCATAGGGATATCTGTACCACGGGGGTTTGTGTATACCAGTGGCGTATATAGTGGGGGAGGGGGGCATAATGGGACGCAGCCTCCTCCCTACCCCCGAAATAAATTTCAGGAGTGAATATAACCACAAATTTAATATTAGTGACCAGTGGCGCCGAACTCGATTAAAAAAAAGGCGGCGAGAAGAATTTTTTAATTGTCTTTTTATAGATGGTCTTTTTAGACTATCCACCCCTAAATAAAACACAAATCTCGAAATTCTGATCGACCATGTTACATATTTGGGCATTTGTAATTTTAAAAATAAATTTCGAAGGCCAGACTAAACGACGAACGCCGTCGTAATTTCCAAATATATCATAAAAATTCTATATGAATAATACATAATAAACGTAACGTATTCTATTTATTTATATTTCATACTTCTATAACGAGCGAAGAACTAGCAAAACATTTTTGGCCATTCAGTTATTTCCCTTTCGCATGCCGTCTATTGCCGCCGTTTACCCTACACTATTTATAATAATAACAATATGACTTATGACTCATGAATACCTAACAATTATTATTAATTGATATTGATAATTTGTTATATTTTGCATTATTATCAGTGGCGGCTCGTGGGTGCTGGTGGTGGAGGAGCGACTTTAAAAATAATACCCCTAGTTATACGTATAATAAAATAAATAATACATAATATAGTTAATACAGTAATACAGTATACACATATTATTACTTCTATGCTTAATATTTTGTTCGTAAAAGTATTTTAAACATAGTACATAAGTAAATTATTGTATATATTATTATATAATTTACGGAGTTATGAATAAAGGCCTGCTGACGTAGTGAGATTGACGTCTATAATTACAGGCCGCAGTAAAAGAAGAAAATACAATTTATATCACGATTCACGGACGATGCTGCTGTTCGTCCAAAAAGTGTATTGAGTATTTGCGGATATGAGAATGTACACGATTATGAGACTTCACATATCATATATTATAATAGTACTTTAATATATGTTTAAAAATAATAATCGATAACAAGCGACGAGCGTATACGTAGATAATTTTAAAAATAAATATCAACTAATATTAACTGTTCCCCGGTCGTCCAAAATCCGTATTATATATATATATATATATATATATAAACATCGCAGTTTAAAGGTACCCGCATGTATACACTATTGCAGCGCTATCGCTTGTAAGTTGTATTGTACGTATTTTGAAACTTGGACGACCATCGGTCGTCCAAATGGCAAAAATTGCTTAGTCCTCAGTGCTCGTATTTGTTTGCGTACAGTGCTGTACACATAAACTCCTGGTATTCGAGGAAAATGTATTGTAAAATGTTTGCAAAATGTATACAATTTTAAAGGATATACGAAAAATGCAGTTTAATAATTGATTTTTTAAAAATTTATAAATATACAATTTTCTTCTTTTTATTAATTTTAGTAGGGGGTACGATCGCCCCGTCGTCCAAGCCACGAGCCGCCACTGATTATTATACTTATTTGCGTTGTATAATTCTTATAAGTCTAAACATAAACTTACTAGCGCTATGCATTACAAAAAAAAAAACTATGGCTAATCGCCAAAAATGGGTTAGTTTGATTCGTTATGATAAAAAATTTACTTAATATTTCAATGTTATAAGTGTCAAGGTAATATAATGGAAGTAAATAATAATTTTATTCTTAACGCTTGAATAAATACCGAAGTCAAAGTTAAGAATATACGAACATTTTGTTTTTACTCTCTCTTGAACAGTAGTGAATTTATCCCTTAGCTCCTTTTGCCTTTTTATCAGTCGATATAATACTTACGCGGTTACGTATTATCATTACATATTATGTAATATACTCACACGCCTATACCCGTCATTCTGAGCTCCATGTAGTGTAGCCGACCCTCCCACCATCACGGACTTTCGAGTTGAAATGTTCACAGTCGTTTGTGCTTGACCCGTTTCCGATATTATGTCGAGTTCTCAAGGTGGATATCATAAATGGGCAAACGCAGCAGCCGACAGTCATTCGATCTATCGTGATGATAGTATTACAATATTATACCGTTGCAGGCCGTGCAGTGATGTACTGTTGCTGCAGTTCATTTATTATAAATAAATGACGCGCGTACACCGCACCGGCCGAGTATCATATATTATCATAATAATATACAATAATACGCGTGTTCGTCGCATTTAGTATATAATAATAATAATAATACAGCAACAACATTATTATTATAGTTCCGTTTCTGTAGTACACACACGCACACACACACACACACACACATATACGTTATTGTCGTCGTGTACCTAAACATTACCAACTGCGTGTGTACATAATGCACGCGGAACGCGCTAATCTCGTTTTGTGCGTGTACAATAGAAATCCAAACACGCGTACATGTATTAAGCCGGAACGCATGTACAGAGCACACATCGTCCAACCCTCTCGTGATCTGTTCACCCGTCGTTTCATCAATTACGCATACTTGCAGACGCTACATGCATGGCCATGACGAGATCTTGATTCACTCACGGCAATCATTACATATACTCGACGAACAATTACTATTAATACATAGTACATGATACACCATAATAATATAAATGCAGTGTAAACATCGATCAACGGAATAAGACATTATATTATAATACGTCGTCATCATCTATACCAGGGGTCTACAACCTACGGCCCGTCGAGCCTTTTTAACTGGCCCGCCAAGTTAACTTATGTGTTTTGAAAATATTATAATAATTTTCAAACTATTAATTTCCTATTTAAAAAAATAATTTAATAAGTTATAAACAATCGACTGAATTTGGTTCTTCTGCAGGTGTTGTTTTTACAAATATATATATACAATATAAAATAATAAAATGATCAGAAAATAATTCTTATCCATCTTCGATTATTTTCTATCTATGTATCTCTACTCTTAAACAATTTTGGCTCGCAATTACTAAACAAATTTCAAGTTTGGCCCTCCATAAAAAAAAGGTTGGAGACCCCTGATATAGGCTATACCTGCTACAACACGTTATTGGTTTTCATCAACAGTTATAATGCTGAAAAATCGTTTTGCTGCTGTTTTTAAATGTGTCTATTCGCCACTGATTTGATATTCCCGCGATTATCGGTGAAAACGTCAAATACCGCTGACAATAGTCTAAATGCACAAGGCATTGGTAAAGTCTATTACTACAGACAGCGGTGCATAATGTAGTCATGTCAACTTTAAAAACAGATAAGGGAATAAATCAACATTTTCATTGCTGTAAGTATTGAACACGATTATTTATTCAAAAACGGAATTGAAGAGTTCTGTGGATATTCAACAAAAATGTATCGGTTGCGTAATCTAGAAATGATGTAACTTCCTATGAATTGAATGAAGTTCAATATACCACGGTATACGGACATAACTCCTATACTTTGGCGTCGATAAATTGGAATAACTTATTCAAACGTCTCAGTGTAAATGAAACTGTCAATTTGTTTAACTCTAATAGATATATATATATATATATATATATATATATATATATATACGTATATATTACATACGAAATCACTATAATGCATTTGTATCTAAAATAGTTAAACCTATACGTCTTACTCCTATAGGTAACAACACTCGTCGTACTTTCCACTTTCATATAATGCACTTAACATCGAATAACTACGGAACAACGTCGCTTGAGATTGGATGCATTCTGTACTAATTATAAATATACAGTATGTTAATTAATTGGAAAGTCAGTAGTTATTACTCCTAATATAATGCAGATATTGAAGTTCCGTTTTTTTTTTTAACATAATATGTGACTTACAGCTCATCTTTTACTGTGGTTAAAAAAATCCAAAATTAATGAATGAGGGCATTTTATATTTCCAAAAAACACAGCAAATTGTAAAATCATTCGGTTTTTTTGATTTTTTACATAATCGTATTGGTTTTTGTTAAATATCTTCAATTTAAGCAGCTATTTATGTTCATATTAATTGTAATTACACTTTAACTTCATTTCAGTTTAAATTAAACCTTGAATTATCAGAGAAAACGTTAAAATGTGTGATATTTAAATTATAATTGGCATTAAAATATTTAAAATTACCTACCTAAATAATGATACCAATAACAATATTAATTTATTATACTTTGTTAAAGTAACTGCGGTGTCATTACTATTTACCTAGATATCATAATTTTAAAATTTTATTTATGGATAATGCAGATGCGTAGATTTTATTCTTTGGCTCTTTGGCTTTTATTATTTTCAAAATAAATAAATACCATTTCTACGTTATCGGATATTGTGAATTTAATTTTAATACTTATTTAACGAAAAAATCAAAATGAAATTAAAACTAATATTAAATGAAGTTAAAAAAAAATCTAGGCACTTGCATTATCCATAAATAAAATTTAAAATGTTAAAATATAATTTAAATTAACACTGACATAAATAGCTGCTGATATTGAAGATGTTTAATAATAATTAATACAACTACTAAAAAAATCAAAAAATCGTATAACTTTAAAATTTGCTGTGTTTTTTGAGAATATAAAATGCTCTCATTCATTCAAAAATCAACAGATTTCAATTTTTTTTTCAGAGTAACTTATAAGTAATTCGACAAGTGGCTATTTTCAAAATTTTTCGAAATTTTTGGTCGATTTTGAGTCTTGGATTTTTTAAACCGTGGTAAAAGATGGGCTGTAAGTCACATATTATGTTAAATTGAACTTCAATATCTGCATTATATTAGGCGTAATAACTACTGACTTTCCAATTAATTAACATACTGTATAATATATACTCAAGCTTTACGTCTGCAGAAATATTGATTGTCCTGCAGAATTCTGTCCATTTTTATCGTTCCGCACCCGTACCCGTGTGTCACTCTCGGTCTAAACAAATATTATTTCATCCGAACGTAAAGGTACTTAACAAATAACGCAATGTTATGACGGTATGCGCAGAAAACTATGACGAAAATTAAAAATTGGTTATTCATCTCACTGAATTTCAACTAATTTAAAATGTATTGTAATCTAAAATCTTATACACTTGGCAATTCGCATACAGCAATAATTTAATGTATAACAATATTGTCACTACATTGTACTGCGCTGTTAATTATCATCGTCGTCATCTATTTACGGCCGATTATGCGTTTATATTATTATGATTATCATATGCTACTTGTGCGATCTGTATGTTAGCCCGTTTAGAAACTGTAGTAAATAAATATGTGTATATGTAGCATATATATGCAGCGGCGTAGCGGTTAAAGTGGAGGGACGGAGGGAAACGAAGTCTCCCTATTTCAAATCTAAGGTACGGGTGAGATTATGCGTCCCCATTAATTTATGCCTTCTAAGTCCGTGTACTGTGTAATTGTGTTAATATATAGTAGCCAAACAAAATAATACACAATTTAATATAAAAATATATATATATTATATATATATATATATATATATATATTTATTTGTTGTTGAAAATACATCAATATTATTATTATGTGTAATTTTTTTTTCTATTTTATTGACCAATACATTATAGGTTAGCAAAATTGTTTATTCTTAATGTGGTTACAATTATAGACTTTAAGAATGTTTTGTTTATTTATTTATTTATTATTTAACAAATAATTAAAAGTTATATAGCTCATGAAATGTGATATTATTTTATTATATAGCATGCGATGTTCAATATAAATTGGTTTTTATTTGTATTTTTAACAAAATATTTAAGATTTAAACAACTTAAAATTTAAATTGATTTTTTTAACACTTTAGACTAAGTCAAACAATTTATTTTTAATAATCACACATGATATAACCTGTAGGATTATCTTTTTTTTTTTTTTTAGGAGGACATTTTTTTTATAGTTTTTACATTTCATAAATTGTTGATAGTCAAACGTGTGTATAAGAAAAAATTATATCATGGACTATCTAAAAAAAATAATTTGATAAGGAAACGTTCCTCAATTGTTGGTGATAACAGTGCCGCCTCAACATTTTTACCACTTTAACCACTGTATACATGCATGTGTGTGTGTGTATAACGCTAACCACCAGTATTGGTTATTTATTATATAGTGTTCGGGATCATGAGCACGTTTTAAGTAAACATAAAGTTTTCCCGAGAACATAAGGCCAAATTTACAGAATATCGAATCGATTACAAACAATATATACATTTAGGGTGTAGACTCGTCCGTCCGATAATGTTTACAATTGTAGGATTATAAAAACGAAAAAGGAAAACGAACAGCACTTTTCTGATCATTTGATAATTACGCGCAAAGTTTATGCACACCGCCAAAGTGGGAAAGTGTACGTACGCACTGTACACATGTATATTATGATTTACCGACGGTCGATCGTTGCATGGAAATGTACGGGTCGTCCGGCCCACCATGAGCCACCCCTATAATTTTCTCCGGGGAGGAAGTCTTCTTATCGCTGCCCCAGCGGTCGTGTAGATCCGTATCAAACACAGGCAAATAACACTGTATACTGCTGCAACGTTGCCCAAATTATACACAACTGCCTATATACATGTGTGTGTGTGTGTGTGTGTGTGATATTTATTACATTTCACTTTGGTTTACGACCTCTGCGGTTGCCAGAACTCACGTGGAATAAAAAGTGTACAGCGTTCGAGTGGATTTAACAAAACGTTCTCAAGATGGACTGGAAAACCGCATAAGTTTACAATGTAATAGTTGAGGTGTATACCTAGCTACAATCGAGAGGTGTGTAATTATGGTTTATTCTGTTATTTTATTTTCCGTACGGCAATAAAAATGTTCTAAGTTATTTATTATTGTTATTACAACACCGAGAGTCGCAGGTGCGGTGAAATACATATTCTATTTATAGTACACGGAAATATAATCTAATCTAAAATTTAACCTTATAATATGCAATCATACTTATTTGTCAATTTTAAATAATAACCCAACTATCGATACGTTTCTTTATGAGTTTTGATGGTCAAAAAAAAAAAAAAAAAATATACAAAAACGAAGGGACGGCAAACGTCCTTCTGCTTTTAGGCGGCAAATCGATTAATTCATCACTGATTTATATATTTAATTATAAATTATTAACAAGAAGCGGTGCAAACGCACGCGATGCTGAATCACTTGGGCACAATAATTCTAGTACGTCTATATAGACACGAAGAAAAATAATAATAACAAGTCTTTAAATTCGGCAATATATTATTATACCTCCTCAATATACGCGTCGTATTAGACGTATTTTTTGTCGTATTTCAAGTATACGGATAATTTTTCGGTGAATACAATGTTCTAAAATGAAAAAAAGTGTCTCTCGAATTGTATATACAAGGCGGCAATAAATCATCATATTCACGCTCTTAGAGATAAATAATAATGACCTGTGTTTGACGGCATTTTAATATCAAAGTTGTTGGAGATTAAAAATGGTCAATACATACAATAGATTGTAGTGAATTTCAATGAAATTTATTTCCCGGTGTAATAATTCATTTTTGAAGGAACTATGCACTATATGCTTGACTATACGCAGACTATAAGAACACGAATTCGAAAATTTAACCGCAAACGTGAGTCGCCGTATATTATACGAAATTTGATGTGAGCCCGCGGTTCATTCCGGGGCGATGGATATTATTGTCGAAAAAAAAAAAAATACAAAATTAATACCGCGTGACGAACTGCACTACATTATATATACACTATATATATATATATATATATATATATATATATATAGAACAAGGTGATAAATATTAATAATATCGTGTTCGCGACGTTATATTTTAATACTTTACGGGACCGTAATAAAATACATGCCGTGGTCTTGTTTTGGTTTCGGTTTCACAATTGTCAGTGAAATCGAACCACACTGAAGGGCTGAAGAATACAAAACATTGTGTGTATATTATTATATATCGCTCGTCTGGAATAAAAGAGAGACCATTATACAACTCAAAGTTTATAGTTTTGAGAAAAATCAATTTGTGATTTTGACACTAAAAATATTACTAATAAGGGTTTTTTATATTATACCTACAACGCATTTGAAAAAAAAAAAGTTAAAAAAAAAAAAAACTTAAATAATTACTGATAGTAATAAATATATTATAATGTGACATGATTGAATATTACGTGTTATACCCTTTATAAGACCCGGACTTTTATAGGACATATGGTGACGTTTTGACATATATATATATACAATAGAAATCGTTTATAATGACGTTCAAGGGACCAAAGAAAATAGGTCATAATAACCGGTTGTCATTATAACCAAAATGACGAAAATTGTAATATCTGTCATCTGATACTTTTTCCCAAACTTTAAAAATCATTAATATACTATCTAATACGCTGATATTCGCTTCAAATTTGTTTTCAATATTATTGATCATAGCACCAAACTTTTTCGGAAATAAATTTTCATAAATTTTATTACGTCTTGATCCATTGGTTGAAGAACAGACATACAATTATTGGGTAAAAATACAAGTTTAATATTGCGTAATGCTACAGTGCAATGTGCTGGACAGTTGTCAACTAAGAGTAAAATTTTTTCTTTTTTTCTTCCTAACTCTAAATCCCAATTTAATAAAATTTTAGACCATAATTCTGCAGTCATCCAAGCTTTGGAGTTAGATTCATATGTTACCGGTAACTTTTCACTTTTAATGTTTTTGAAACATCGTGGATTCCGGGATTTTTCAATTATGATAAGTTTCATTTTTTTTACGAGTCATACTTGCTGAAACTAAGACCGTCAGACGTTCTTTGGACATTCTACCACCTGAACATTTTTCTCCTTTAAATTTTAATGTTCTGTGAGGAAGCATTCTGTAAAAAAGTCCAGTCTCATCTGCATTATAAATTTGGTCATCTGTGTATTCTTCTCGTAATTTAAGTAAAGTCATAATAGATAAAATATTTTTCCAATATAACCAAAAGTAACCGTCACAACATCCGAATAGTCATTTTATAGATGTTATTATAAGCAATACACATTAGTACATACAATATAGGAGTTTTGCCAGGACCTTTAATATAAAGTCATAAATCCCAATATGTCACTACAACCGGTGTCATTATAAACTGTTTCTACTGTATATGTATAAGATTCGCAAACCTATTATTCTATAGTCGCAGTGAAATCGAACTGAACAAATGATGAATAATATTATTATACTCTTATGTATGTTTGTCCGCCGATACCTCGGACGTGACTAACTTATACGGTTATGTTAATCGATAGCATTCGTACGCATATACCTAACATATACGAGTGTGATATAAAACACGACTGTATAATACTTTATAATAATGTAAGCGTAATGAAAAAATTGTTGAAACTTTTTACCTCCAACACAAGCGCGGCTCAGATAAGATGGATTTTAATCACTAAATTAGTAGACGCTGAAATTTTTTGTCTTGTACAATATTGTATTTTTCCGATTTTAAATAAATGCATACGAAAAAAGAAAAAAATTGTACGAGCCCCGATGCCGTATATTGTCGCACTATACTGTTGTACCTATTCACGTAAATCATTTCACGTGCGAAACGTATTTATTGTATAATATCGCATTATTATAAACATATATTATATTTATGCACTAAAAATTGACAAAATATGAAGCATTGAAATATGCCAAAATTCGCATCTATATATGCACTAAACATTTAAAACTATGCGCATTAAAAGAAAAAAAAAATTACAAACACATATTTTTTAAAGAGAGCAAAGATATATCAATAAATATTTTTAAAAGTCATATATTTTTGTTCCTTAATAATCAGTTTTAAAAAATTTAATTATTTTTAATGATTCTATATTGTGACCCGTAAATTTTAAATAATAAAAAATTATAAACGTTTGGATTTGAACATTTTTCATATTATATCAAATTTAGGTTTTTGCAAAGTATTTCCACTAAAAAAAAAAACAAGAAATAAAAAAAATACTCATTACATGTAATAACATCAATAGGAATATCAAAATCATGAATAGGTGAAATAATAATAAAATAGAAAAATACATTGGCTAAATTGGCTTATTCGAACCAAATAGGCAACAAATCTAAAACATGCAAAAAAATGCAAACACATGCAAAATAAAACTTAGTGTATTTAATCCTGGTGCCTTGACATGGATTTCTGCGATATCTTGCGTCAAATACGACTGAGCGAGATTGATATCCAAATGAACGAACTTATATACTAGCCCTGTTGATCACACTGTATTGTACATATTATGTTATAGGCGCACAGGGTTCGTCGATGTTATCGTGGGATGAACGGGCAGCTATATTTGTTGGACATTTTTTAGGGCTGATAAATCTTGTCCGACGATATATTTTATTATTATTACGATAAAGTACACGCACTGTGCTTGTCCATCGCTCGTTTCCGGTCCCTCGGCGGTTGCCGTCATAATAATCGCTCACAGTCTTCTCGGCTCTCGATATACCGTCCTGTTATACATCATTATTATTATCTCTAGTGCAGTCTATTTCTTCATTTATAGAGTGTCATTGCACAATTCGTTTGCCTAATATTATAATAATTTATCACTCCCCCTCACCTTCACCTAATGTATTAACAACTATATTAACACTAACCTAACCGTCGGCGGTATTTTTTTATAAAAAGCACTTTCGTTTAGAAAAATCAAAATTAAAAATACTCTGTATGCATAATATATACCACTGTTTGTTCCTAAAGCGAAAACACATATCGAAAATACGCACGTTTCTTTCGATCCAGGCCATACATATTCTTACTGCAAATGTAATATCGCTGCAAAACGAAAACATCTGCTAACTACCTACGTGAGAAACGAACACGCTTATATACGGCATCGATAACTATAGTGACCCGAGATACTGTTCACATGGAAACATTTACCCAAACTTTATCATTATATTTTACGAGTTAAAAACTTTCAGTGATTAATAATAAACATAATATAGGTGATAATAAAATATAATATCATATACGACTCACTATAATAATCATAACTGATACGGAATACGTATAAGAAGTGTATTAATTAAAAAAAATAACTGCACGTTGTATTTATATAGGTGTAATATTATACTGTTATGCCAAGTATACAAAACGTCATCCAAACATGGAACGCTACACAAAAAACCATGCAAGACATGCGGCTAGAATCGAACATATCTGTGTTTCCCCCAAAGTCTTGGACGAGTTTCGTGCTTATTCGATAAATAATAGGTAATATATTATAATATATAAACCCATAATATGTATTAAAATATATTATATGTTTTCATTGATGTTGTAACTGAGTAGTTATATTTATGTAATTCAGGGAGGGGTTTCAGGGCCCAATAAATTATTTTTAACCGAAGCAAGAGAGTGTTTTTAGGAAATATCGTTCAAACAAAAGTATTTTATTTATTGAGTATTTAATAATTAAAATATATATATGGTAGTTACGGAAAATAGTCATCGGGAGTTTATCAGCTGTATTGATGGTGTCGATAATGAACTGATGAACTGATGGTGTGTATTTTAAATTTACAATTAATATGTTTTATGTTTATGTGGATGAATATTTCCTAATTATGTGTAAGTAAATATTATTCTACGTATTTTGCATAATATTCCATAATTGTATTTATGTCATGGATGTACCAATATATTATAATCCGCTACAATGTAATAAGAATGAAAAATGTATTAGATACGTACTATATATATATGTAATAATATTCATTGTGATAAGATAAATTGATAATTTTATATTATTCTAATGTCTTTTATACATATGTTATTAATGTTACAATAGTTATTATAATCTTATAAAAAATCAATAAATACAATAACATAATTTTATGTATTTATTATAAGATAATATTACCTATATGTATATAACAGGAGTGGCCACGTGGACAAATACAATTATATATTAAGAGTCAAAACGTTTATGTTTATAATTTTTACAACTGAATCTATAAGTAATATAATAATATAAAGATAGCAGCTTAAAAAAGTAAAAATAATAAGTAAATGTCGGTTTTTTATTTTTATTTTTAAGACCCGTACCCATAGTTGGGGCCATGCCTGACGTATATAGGCACTCGGTATAAATATATCATATATCCGTATGATTATATATATATATATATATATACTCAGATCCGTTTTAGCTCTTAAAGTCTTGTGAATTCTCCCTCATGGTTTGTGCGGCGACGTGTATAATATGTTTATAAAACTGCGATATACCTGCAACAGACGCCGAACGACTTCTCCCGCAACAGCAGGGCAATAGACACCCGGTGACACATGTGCGGGACCGGCACGTATTACTGCACCGCCGCCGTTGGAAGTATAAAGAAAACATTAATCTTGCGAATCGCGCGGTTTCATATTTATACACACATCTTGTGTATGCGCGTATGCGTAAAGAAAAGTGTTGTTACGCAACGGGGGGAAAAAAATAATAAAAAGTTGACGAAAACGAGATGCTTTTTTTCATATTTTCGTTCTCGCGCGCCTTTTGTTCGTTACGTCGTCGCATGTCCACTATATCGCACCGCGCGCTGTAATTATTACTATTGTACTGTGATCGTTTGTCAAGAGCACCACCGACCGCATAAGGAAATAATAATAGTATAATAATGATAAGGATTTTTGTTTTTTTATTTATATATTATTAAATGATTAAATCAATGTTATAAACACGAATTATATTATGAAGATTTTCGATCAATTCGTTTTCGTCGACGAAACAAAACCGACTTATACGTGTACCTATGCGTCTTGATGTACCGCGGCCGACTGCGTACAGAATACGTTCAAATTCAGTGGTTGATTAGGGAGGGGGGACGGAACTACTATTCACTTTTCCTCATATCATAATAGCGTACCCCTTTATAATATTTTGGTCACTGTTAGAATCATGCGCTCTGGAACCCTAGCTATTGTTCTACAATTATCACGCTTACTTTGTCCGTCCTTACTTTTTTCTTTTCCAATTCAACCACTGCGTTCAACAGTTATTAAAATGCTCATACGGAAAACAATTGACACGCACAACAAAAATAATATTATATAATTTATTCTGCGCGTGCATTATATACGTACGTATGCACTTTGCGTCTAAGATACCGATTATAAAGCTCGTATAAACCGTTTTAAGGCGCAGTGGTTAGCCGCAGTCGCTGATCAGTGCTGTGGTTAAGCACCGTCCTGTGTCACTAGATCTCGGATGAGTGACCACTCGGGTGATCAGTGACGAAGCCATACTCCATAAAATACGTACACATACGTGTTCAAAAACCTATACCGTTCCCAAATAAACCGTTACCATCTTGCCGCAGCTAATATTGCTTATAAAACAAATGGAAAAAAAAAACCCTTTTAAATTGGTGCAACGAAATAATTCGATCGATGCTTACATAATATTATATATTATAATATATGTGATCGTATATAGTGAACTTTGATGGTTTTTAATATTGTATATTTGTATAATAACACTAGATAATTGTTTTCGTGATTTATAGTCGGCGATTAAACGGAAAATATAATAGTAATCGCAAAAACATTGAATGCCGATGATTTTCCTAACGGGTGGTTTCCATTTCATCGGATGTCAAAAAATAAATTATCAAACGCACAAAAACCGTGTACATATTATATAACGGCCGTTGATTGTCGTCGCATCATCGTTAAAACGGAATCGGACCGATCGTGATTTGCATGTAATGAAATGCCATTTGGAACGGCACTAAATGGTTTTACTACTTTAGTGCACAGTATATGGCGCACGTGTGTGTTTGTGTTTGTATGCGTGTGCGTGTGTGTGTGTGTGTGTGTGTGTGTGTGTGTGTGTGTGTGTGTGTACATTGATTACAAGTCTTTATGACTCCAACGCGGACGATTACTAGCTGGTTCCCTCCCCTTCAGTGTGTATTATTATCAACTCGGTTCGCGTTTTCGTATAAAATGGTGGGTCGATTTTCGATATCCGATTCGCAATCACGATGTTGAGGACACAAAACAAAATGTAACGCGTCGGCGCGGCGCGTAACAAGATATCAGCTGTTATACGACAACGTTTATGTTTTTTTTTTTTTTTTTCCATTATTACTATTTCTTTTTCCCGTTTGGGGCTATTTAACGACTTGCCAATTAAAGTTTACGGCGGCTCCAAACGATATAGTATAGTTTTATAAAATTATTGCCTCGCGAAACGTTTATTCAAATACAAAAGTGTGAAAAGGGGGAAAGAAAAAACATCTGTTTGTTTTTCAACTCTCGAAGGCAGCGCACGAGACGATAAAACGTGCCGGCCGTGTAAATATTAATTATGTTTGAATTTTTACGACGATAATTGACAATTTAGTTATTATTATTTTTTTTTTTTGTACCGGACGCACGTATTTTCTATACACTATAAATACCTACACCAACGGGTGGGCCGCGATG
Source organism: Chaitophorus viminalis (assembly GCA_025469195.1). Taxonomy (NCBI): domain Eukaryota; kingdom Metazoa; phylum Arthropoda; class Insecta; order Hemiptera; family Aphididae; genus Chaitophorus; species Chaitophorus viminalis. The sequence goes on from JAIPRK010000648.1 coordinate 90,230, forward strand.
TGTGACGAGTGCGCCACGAAAAACGCGTCGTCGACGTGTAATGAAATTTAAAGCCGTGGTGCGAGACCGGAGAGAAGAATTCCGCACGTTTTAAACTCACGAAAATTGATTATCTTTTCACCGGTTGTCAAAATGTAATCAGTGTAGCGCGATGGTCGCGCGCGCATATGTGCACAACAATCGCACCACTATACGCGCCAGACAAAGGAAATCGCGAATTTTTATTTATTTTTTTTCTTTCCTTTTACAAATAATAATAATAATATATGTTTTTTTTCTTCCCCGAGTCGGCAAAATGATAAAACTAACAATAAATTGGAAAAAAGAATTTTTCATTTTCACAATAATAACAATAATAATAATAATAATAATAATAATAATTTGATATTGTTGTTGTTGTAGGTACCGAAAATCATATACACATATCTGTAAACATGCACGGAGTGTGACTAATGGGCGGCGCGCACTATGTATAATATATAATGTACTTTACATGGTTTTATATGTATACCACCGCACACGCGTAGGGGGATTTTCATTGTTGCGCAAAAGCTTGAACAATAGTTGCTGATGTAACTCGGCCGTCGACCACCACACCATCTCGACCCACGACGTGCACGCACGGGTGGGTAAACTTTGGACGTTAAATTATTATTATTATTATCATCACCACTATAAAATGTTATACTACCATCGGAAAGTTTCGGATAAACCGACGTGTCGGTGGGAAACGAATACAAACACGGACGGATCAGACATCGGATTGTTCGAGTGGACATTGTTTATTATTCCCGGTGAGTCGTTAAAATATGATAATATAATATGTATATCTTCGCTTAATAAACTGCGTATCTCAGTATTTGTAGTTTTTCAGTAGACACAAAAAAACACATTTTCAATGATTTACTCCCACTAAAATAGAAATTTAAACATTTTTATTTCATGTTATTTGCATTAAAAAAAAAAAAAAAATGTTTATAACATTGGAATTCAATGATTTTTAAATATTTTGTATTTTACATATGAGGTACGTTTAGTTCGACACCGATGTATCTGAGATAGGTATTTTTACCTCTTTATAAACTATTATTTTAACATACTTTCATAATAATAATTGTATTATATAGTTGTGATGTACCTACCAATATAATATTGAGATATGCACTGTTGCAGTTTAAGCGACAATATGTGATTGTTGTATTTTTATTTTCTGCCGACTACTGAGGGATTGAGTACATCCTTCGAGGCAAAGCGGCCACGAACCTTTATATAGAAAATGTTAAGAAAAATAAAAATTCAAATAAATGAATAAACTGAAAACGTTAATCTGATATACGGTTTTGTTAGATTACACGTAAGTATAGCGCGCGTGCATAACGTGTATAATATCTAGTGGTAAGAGAAAAAAAGTAAAAAAAGGCCAATATCGTGCTGTGGTGTCGACCGGATATTATATTGTACATTATACTCCGCGATGGTCACGATCGAAAACAAACACGAAATCAAACTTAAACACTGCACGTTCGTGTTATTTTTTTACACCGTTTATTGCCGTTGCGTTACTCGATCGCGTTGGAAAGCGGTACACGACATCGTAACGGGGATGCGATTTCGACGAAAACACTGCAGGGGGAGCTGAAATCCCTATGTACGGAATAGTTCTAGTTGGCAATCTCGTGGGGTCTATTATGCGTATACATTTATATATATATATATATATAAATAACACATAATATGTACCCTATACCACAGAGCTAATATGGTTAATTTTATTAAGGGATTGTGAACCATGATCTTCTGTTCCTGTGTGTCTATAGTCTATTCTATCACACGCGTGCAACATAGGAATTTTGACGTTTTCTATTTCCGACTATTACCGATCGATCAATTATTATAATGCGATCAAAATTTTGAAAACCAATTTGAATTCGTTGTCAAGTCTTCCTTATATTTACTTCTCACATTTTTTAAATGTTGTACTTGACATATTCAAAAATCAACTCGTCGATTTTTATTTTTTCGATTTGTTTAATTCTATTTTGTGAAATTTTATGAGACAAAATCGAAAAAAAAAATGGTAAAATCGATCTGAAATAGACTTAACGATGACTTTAAAGTTTCTAGAATTTTCAAAATTCTTATCACCGCATTAATTGATCGATCAGTACGTAGGAAATGGAAAACGTCTAAATGCCTATGTTCCGCGTATACAGATAGAAAATAATCGCTTAGAATTTCCTTAACTATTTTGGTTCCAAAGAATAATTCTGCATAATAAATACTATGGGCTTGAACCATAACGTACTTACGGGTAGAGAAAGGTGGTAGGAGTTTAATTTTTTCTCCTTGATGAATTTTCAATAAATTATCAAAAAAAAAAATTAATATTAAATTGTACATTATTGTTATATAAGCAATAAAATATTAGTTTTTAAAATTTAATTGTATTAAGAATAAATTTATTTATTTATTAAAAACTTTAAACTCTTGAAAACTTTTATCCCTAAAAAGGAGACAGTTGTTAATAGTTTATTATTACCTATAAAGTATAAATCTGTGATACCAATTCGTTCTCTCCTTAAATGATTTTCAGATTCACTACTGTATTAGGCATGATTTTCAAAGTTAGCTTTGCGTGTATAATTTTAATATAAAAATAGAATTGTATAAAAAAAATGTTAATTATACTTATGATATACTTATAGATCCTGTGTGTCCTGTACAAATACATTTGAACATAAAAAATAAAAAATGACTACTAACAATATTTCACAGCAATAATAATAATCAACGTGGACTAAATTCGAAATTTAATTTGATTTTTTTCAATTATTATTCTAGTTTGAATACGAAAACATCGTGTTATTCTGTGTAATATGATTTTTTTTTTTAATTTTAATACTTTGAATGCGGAACAATAAAAACGACCGTAAAACGGACATATATTATGTAGTGATGGTAGGTTATAAACTTACAATACTATATACTATACATTATACTTTTCATTTACAAATAAAAAGTCAACCGCAATCATTCGTTCGTAGATGGAAGAAACAAAATGCAATATAATAATCATAATAATAATAATAATAATATTATTAATCCGATGCCAGTTGTTTTCATACGAATACCCGTAGTCAGTAAAACTGTCAGTATAGTGCTGTCGAATGCATTATTATGGATAAACAAGACGTACGTTACATAAACGAGATACACTGAATTTCGAATTGCCAGCGGTTAAAATTATTAATTCGCAATTCTTTAAAACGTAAATGATCTCGCAGTAACTATGCAAAATATAGTCAAAGGCCAAGGATGGCGAACCTTTCTGTACCCGCGCGTCAAATAAAAATGATGGCTGGAATTTGTTTTCACTGCGTGGCAACTAATTTGATGATCTTTTTTTTTTTTTAACTTAAGAAATGGTTACATTCATAGCTTGTGATTAGGACTCGGATTTCATAGCAAAGTGCATAGTTTTTTGGTTGATCTTAGGCAATGCTTTCGAAGTACATAATTCGTTTCACATGACGAGTGTTTCAAAGCTACAAACTGTTATTTTGCATATTTTGACTTATTTTCATTTTTATAGAATTTTTAGCATTATTGGGTCATTTTGTTGATTTTTAATACATATTTGTTTAATATATTATACAAATTTAGCATATTTAAAATTTTATCTAAAGATATATTAATTTTTTTTTGATATTTATGTTGTTTTAATAATATTGTTCCAAAACATAATGTGTATCAACGTCATAGCAGCATGAAATAAATTTCTCCAAATGTCAGTGTTTTTTTAATAAAATTATAAATAATAATTATATTTCATTTATTAATTCCAAATTGTGTAAGAAAACGTAATTTTTGTGATGAAATACATTTTTTTAAGGGCATTTATAGCTATTTTTTAAAGTATATTTGTATGGTTTTAAGTGCATTTAAGTCCGGGCCCTACTTATGACGTATAGACGTTTTCTATTTCTAACGAATCAACCGACCAATTATTATAATGCCATAAGAATTTTGAAAAACGATTTGAATTCATTATGGTCTTTATGAAGTCTTCTTTATATTGACTTTCATACGTATTTCAAATTTTGTGCTTAACATACCCAATAATTAACTTTTGTTGATTTTTATGTTTCAAATTTGTTTAATTCTATTTTGTGAAATGTTGGGGGACAACATCAAAAAAGTGGGAAAGTCGATCTAAAGTACACTTGACGACGAATTTAAATCAGTTTTAAAAATTCTTATCAGGGTATTAATAATCGATCGACCGGTACGTTGGAAATATAAAACCTCAATATGATGACACGTGTCATACGAAAAAATTGTTACAGTTCAATAATCGTCGGTTTTACCGTCTATATCGGCAGCCGCGGTGTTGGTAATTTTAATAATATTATTATTACGTTATCGTGTTGTAATAAAACTAATAAAACGATTTATACCGTCGTACGAATACAATTATAATATATACGTATATAATTAACAATAGTAATAAATACGGCTGCGAAGTCGATATTATTATCATTGCAGATTGGCTTCCGTGAACGAGGATCATTTTAGTGCTGTTGAGTGACGGAATGGTTTTAAAACCATCGGAAATGGCCGGTGAAAATAACGACAGCAACAACAACAACAAATGTAATATAAATATAATAGCGATGACAATACGAGTAGAAATAATATATAACGTTTCGTGTTTTTATTATTATTATTATTATTATTATTTTAGTGTCGTGTTGTCCGGTCGTCCGCGATCAGTGCGTTTCAGGTGTATAAATATTTATATACTATTACAATTTTCATTAAAAAATATATTATAGGTACGGCCTCTCGGTGTAGCACACGTAGTTGGACGATCGATTATCGCAATAAAACCCCTTCGCCGGCGAGAGGTTTTCCGGAGACGTTTAATTGGGGCCCGGTCGTAAAACCGTGGACCGAGCCGGAATATACGGTTGACCGGGTGGGCATGGGCGGGGAGTGCGCCGCGTGACACATTACATTTGAATAATGCTAATCAGTCGTCCCACACGTTATCATTCGCATTTTCCAATTACGATTGGCGAGTATTTATATAATAATAACAATAATAATAATAATAATAATAATAATAATAATAATACGACTATACGAGTACATAATGTGCGCGCGAGTATTCGCAGTGATTTGATGAAAACCAAATATTATTTTTTGACAATATAATAATATAATGTGTATAATATTATAAGCCTGCAGTACGCGTGTATTCGTCTGCTATAGACACGAATCCTCGCGGAAAATGCATTTTTATCATCTGTATTTATATAGTCCGATGTCTTTCTCCGGTCCGCGAAGTACACGAGTGTTGGTAAATATTTTCATATTCATAGTGTACCGTAAAAATCATCCACTATGGTATAGCATGTGTGTACGTATGATATTGAAGCTAACTCACATGAGACTAATGTTATAATATACATGTCTAACAAATAATTATTGACGTCTATATTTTTTGTTCTCTTATTTTTGTTTTTAGATTCTGAGTAAAATATATTGCGGTTTTATCATTCATGATGTGTGCTATTTTTTTTTTTTTTTTGTGTCTGTACACAAACGATTTTGACTAGAAGCAGTGCTTCGATGTATACAAATATATTACTTTCCTGAAAGGATATTTCGTCTAGTACCTATAGGTACTTTGAGGAGGTCATTTTTTGAACTTTTCAAGAGTAATTCTCCGAATAACGGAGAAAAAATGTGTGAAAATTTGCAACAATTTTTTACCTGGATACGGGATTTGAACTCGATTTTTGTTATTTTAGCTGTCGTTGCAACGCGAATAATTTAACGTAGTCAAGTAAACAGTTATTTTTCATTTCTATAAGTATAAAGTTTATAATATATAATTATTGCTATAAACTAATCCACCTAACCTCTTTTTGCAATCGGAACAGTTTTTCCTAAAATAATTGTGTATTGGTTTCAAATTTAAAAAACCAATAAAGCAATAAAACTTATCCCTGTAACTCACCCCTACCGTAGAGTCTCACCCGACCTAAATGTCTAAATATGTTTCACCTTTTTCTTTATGATTATGATAATATAGTAAAAATATATTTTATAATTCCTTTACTTGATTACATAATTAATCCATATTATAAATACGTTTCATTGTATTACAGCATGTGCTTATATTTAAAATCTGAAAGATTGTTAATTCTAATACGTATACGCATATTGAATTACTGAATACACCCTGATTACCCTTTGAGAATGTATAATTATATTATAAATAATATACATATTATATTATGATGTATCATCGACAAAGATTCGTCACGACACGATAAAGAACGTAAAGTATACTTAAAATTCGGTGACTCACTGTACTGGAGGGCCATATTTAAGATGGATTTTTTTTTTTTGGAAGGTACTTTGGTATATATACATATTTTATATGGGTGGAAATATTTTTTATAACGATTGAAAAAAAAAAGTTGAGTAACATTTACATATATTCGCGATGAATAATGTTAAAACATAACTTTATATAGGCGTATGCAATAATACCGAAATAGGAATGATCGTAGGCGGACCAAATGTCATTTTAATATAGATATAATATAGACATACGGGTATTCCCGTTTTGAATCGTTCCTTATTGTATGGGGACACGGGACACTGTTGGGGAATAGGGCGAAAAAATGGACGAAATTGTACCGTCCTTAGGCGGAAAAATCTTAAATTCGGCACTAACCGGTGTCCGAAGTCGTAGTGAAATCTGCAACTAGAGATTATAGTGAAAAACAATACCCACATGAATACGTATATACTCTGCGCATTGTTCATTTCTAACGCGTATCACCGCGGATGTTCTGTGTATAATATTATACGCGTTTCTCCGTTTTTTAAGTTTTAATCCGGAAGCATATTATATATAAATAATTTATTTTTTTTTCAGCCCCGTGCAAGACAAGAATAAGTACGGCGGACGAATAGGTAATGAACCGGATGCGCGGTTGTCCGCCTCAAGGGTCTCTTACCGAGCAAGTTTGACACACGCCCCCGCGGGTAACTCGTAAATAGGTACAGCCGAGATGACATACTATACATACCTCAGGCGAGACCGATGTTACGGAAACGAAACGAATGGTGCACACACGGATTATTAGTACAAATAATATATTAGTATAATAATTAATAATTGTATTGTAGCCGATCGCTTGGCACCGCTTCGGAATAAGATCCGCGGCGAAGTCAGCAGAAAACGTATGGCCGATGGGCGCCAAAAAGTAGAAATATAACAATAACCGACCCCCCCCCCGAGTCTTTTACATATCACGTACGAAAATGTATATACAATATTATATGTTTTGCCGCATTTTTAGACTCCTCCGTAGATCCGAGAATGACGATTACATCATTTTCGAATATTATACTCTATATATTGATGCTGCAGCTCGCGGCGATACATTATAATACGCGAGACTTACAGCCCACGGTTCCGCGAATCCCATAAATACGCGTCTCCGAGATGTAAAAACTATCGAGCTACCCTCCCCCACTCTACCCCTCCTCTTTTGATCTATCCGCCCACGAAACCCACTAAACGTATAAAATGTTTATACGGAAGACGCTCGTTTCCGGACGGAGTCGGTTCTCCCCCAGTGCGCGCGTACCCTCTTTTACCACTGCAGGAAGGATGGTTACTTATCCTCAGGCAAAGAGCTTTCAACGAATCGGTTTTTGGCGATGAAGATGTATAATATCCAAGTCGTAAATTTTATAAATATTTTTTCTCAATTTTTGCGAGTGAAAAATCCTAATACTAAATCACGTCGCCCAAACGTGGAACTTTTGAACGTTGTACTTCTATGTAATTGTATCGTGGCCGTTTATACGGAACAAATTGTCATGAATACAATTCTTAAACCCCGTATTGTATTGTCATTGACGATCTAAAAATTTATTTCCTCACATACAGCTAATTGTGAGTTTTGAAATGAAAGAATAAACCGTTTATAATACACGGTTAGGCGCAGTGATGCGATTGGAATAAATTGGTATAAATTGGATGGTACGTATATTACACCTCCTGCTGGTCACAACGGCACAGACTTGTTTAATTTTATACACATTTTTACGGCTTTTGTTGCAGTATCTCTTATGCCGTGTAGCTGTAATGAACGAATGCCGCGATACACTGGAATTAGTATATTATGTATATATATCTTGTTTTCTAATTCATAAATCGTGTTCCATTCAACTTTCAACTTTATCGAAAATTTCGCAAAAACAATATGAATTCCTAGACGGACGGTAAACTCGGTACACGGATAAACGGTACACAGACTACTCGTTATAAAATAAAACGTAAATCGCTGATTAATTTGCGTATACACGATTGTGTACAATATGTATTCTGTATTCGGTTTCGTAAACGTTCAGTGGAAGCCATTATTGTTGCACTGTTATTTACAATGTACATAACAGAATTTACGTTTTTTTTTTTTTTTTTTATATATATATTTGTCGAACAATAATGTAACCATTCATGCATATTTTAGAGTTCAGGACGAGACAGAAAAAAATAAAATCTTCTCCTTGACTTTTAAATATTCAGAGGCTACAATCTATACAGTACGAGGAAAATCCGGTAGTAAAATCTTTTTTTTTAAAAAAAAAAAATACATAAATTGAGCTGTTTGGCATTTAACTATTCAATTATAACAAACAATTTACATGTATTGGAAAATATTATAAGTCGCGTGTTCGTGTGTGTCTTAGACTTGAGAATAAATTCACAATAGAACAAAGGGTCGATATTATATTGCTGTGTTGGTCTTTTAAACTTGAAAAAAATATATTATCGCTCTCGAAAAAATCTACTTTTAATCAAAAATACCGGGTGGATCTATTTCTATAGATAGTTGATAAGTACTAGTAGAACCAAATTTCATTTTAAAGTAGATTTAACTTTTAATCGACAATTTTTGAGCATACATTTTTTATTAAAATATCTCGAAAATGATGAATTACTAATGAAAATTTAAATTAAAAGCCTACAGCATTTAGAGAATTTATAAAAACAGATAAAGCTAGACTTTTCATACTGATCTGTACTACGCATTCCACAAAACTTACTCTGGTATAAAAATGTTATATTTCAACATTTAAACACCCACTCAGATTTTATTGCACATTCCCGAAAAACCAATAAATTCGTTTGTCAGGGCTGTGCACCAGGTCCAGTGACCTACTCCATTTACTCATTATGAACCTAAAATAAAATTAGTGTAAAATTGAAAACAAAAACAACACCCTGAATTATTACACTATACTTCGAAGTACATTTACAACTACTAATGTTCTATACATTTTGCTTTTGGCAATATCGATATACTTAATACTCAACCCAATATTATGTACGTTTAATGTTGGCAATATAATATAAATAGACGTATACATAATATATTTTTATCCATTAAAAATTCATCTACATTTCTAATTAGATTAGTACGTCTAATTTTGATTTTAATTTTTAATAATAAAAAAAAAAAAAACGTTTTATGAGATCGCTTTTGACAATACTCGGACAACCTAGAGTTATGTTTCTATAAGCATTATTCCATCCGACAATCAAGGTGCACTCTCAGATATTAATAATACAATAATATATTATATTATGCAGTAGGTGTAAAATGTTTTGAATCATTTTCCAAAATTGTTGGATTTAAATATAATTGAAGCATGATGGACGAGTATTTCGACAAAAATTATTTTACAAGCATATTAAATATTATTATATATATATAGGTATAATATATTACGAGGTTTTTCTCTATTAACTGTACACTCGTATTGTTCAGCGCCGTAGTATAAATATAAAAATGCATGTATTGAATTGCATTTTATAAAAAATAATTTTTTAGGTTAACAGGAACGAGAAAAGAGCCGTATCGTCGAGTTCGATTTTAATTTATATACATACTCGCATTAGACAGCGAAGAACTTAATAATGTACTATGAAAAGACATGACAACAATATCGACTACCCCGTGTCAGTGTCATTTACTCGAACGTTCCTTGTCATTTCGGTGTGTCCGAAATAATACGCGGAAAAGTTTATGATAAACAAATAAAAAACCGATAGCTGCAGAAATCCTACATCGAAACTTTGTAATAGCCACGTATCCTTTGCGGTACATTAAGACGGTCGAACGTTAAAACCCGCAATCCCTATACAAGCATTCGTTATAATAATAATATGTGTACCTGTTTCATATATTATTTTATAATTAATGAAAGTCATTAAAATGTTATTACGAACGGAATGTTTTTCGTACAAACACTTAGGATTAATAAAAGAATAACGTTTACATGTAATAATATAATATTATTAATTCATTCGTTCGTTCATGATTCGATTGAATGATCTTATATAAAATCTTAGATAATTTGATTATTTTTGTTTTCCGACGTTCGTGTGTGGCGATATAGTGCGCGTTATTCTACGTCCATGAAGTTGACCCACCCAATTTTACCAAAATTCTTCAGATCAGGGCTAACGTTATTTCGTTTGCGTCGTTATTCAAAGGTCGTCATCATATCGATCTATATGGGTTGACGAAGAAATGTTTTTGAAAAGTACATCTGAATACGTTGATTAAGTTTGGAAACATCAGAAATATATTATATGTTTTTATTTTATTTATTTTTATTTAATTTAACATCAAAAAAAAATTACTAGGTCTCACTGAGTTTAAACTTGTGTGGAGACCTAGGAGTTATCTTATTTACAACATGTTATTATAACTAAATTACACATTTAATCAAAAAATAAAATCAAAATATAAAACTTAATATTACAAATTAAAATAAACAAATAATACACTGCTATAATGTATAAACTATATAGACACATCATGGCCTGCATTGTTATGATATTTATAATATTTTAGTGCGATTGTTTTATATATATATATATATATATATATATTTTAAACTATTTGATGTAGTATTAAAATTTAAAGTATAATTACAGCAAAAAACTGTGTTTATACCCATTTTATATATACGTACTACCAAAAGCCAAATAGGAATACATTCACGTCCATTATTAAATTTAGGTATGCTAATATTACACTGATAAACGACGACGTTTTATTGTGCCGTTCGTTCGTTTATGACTTGTGCAATATCCGTATCGTTAATTTTCAAAACGTCCAATGTTTTATTCGCTATAATATCGTCTCCGGAATGAGTGATATTGTAATATTTAAAAAAAAGTTTTGGAAGTTTAATTGACAAGTTAATTTCCGTCATAATATCCCAATGAGTGTAGTTGTATAATATGAGTGGCGTTTATATACGAGTATCTTCGGTACAAGGAAAACTGCAGACTACTATAATGTATCATGTTATCTTATAGGGAATCCCGATGCCAGTTTATTTTTTCAATTAATATAATATATTCACAAACCATTATCCCATATATCATATCCCATCTAAATAATTTTGTAAAATATAATTTTATTCCGACCGGGGATAGTATAATATTACATTGCCTAACATAAATTCATACAATTATGAATCATTGCAACATTTACACCGGTTAGTTTTTATTGTACACATATAATATAATACCAACACTACTATAACTATAGCTATTACTATACCTATATTAGTAACTACCTGCCCGTGTGTATGGTTAAAATTAAAATTGTATAAACCTTTAAAACTAAAACCGACCGGTACACATATAATATATTGTTATGAACAAAGTAAGTACTTTTAAAGCCCTGGATAACATAAATCATTCAGGTAATACATAGTAATATTATAAAATAATAATAATAATAATAATAATAAATAAAATATTATACCACGCATAATCAAATATTTATAAAACAAAAGAACTTGATGCCGTTACGGTATGGTAAAGCGCATTAAAGTGAAGTATATAGGTACTAGAATAATTATTATAAAAATAATTTAAGAAACGTTAAAAAATAAACTAAATTATTAGTCTTAGCATTGATTATAAACACTATACTAGTTTTAGTTAGGTTTACTCCTTCAACAATGAAAATAACTAACAAACCAATATCGTGCACATCGACATATTTTATATCGAGTTAATATTAAAATCTTAACATGCAGCTGGACGTGCACCGGAAATGACAAATCAGTACTGTTTTACCCACGTTGATATTTTTTAAACGGTTATACTTGATAAGAAATACTGTAATATAAAATAAACTAGGCCGTACGAGGCGTACAAAATTAACTGTAAAATATTTAAGTTATTCCAATCAGACATACCTATATACATAAACACACTTTGATAACTTCTCTTTTGACTTTGTATATTATATTATTATTTTAAAATTTAAATGGTTGTGTTCATATATGTGCGCTATGATAGTAGCCTTCAACGAAAATAGAGTTACTCATATAACTACATTTTTAATTGAAACATTTTCAAAAATGGCCAATATTATTTATGGAAAATTTGAATATGTTCTTAGAGAGTGCATAAACATACAAAAGTATTGAACATATTTATTTCGAAATAAGAAATTTTTTTTGATATTTTCCCGAAATTATCCTTCTCGCAGCATACGAAACCCCCTAGCATACCACACCATTTGCACGTGAGCTTAATACATCACAAGCATAGGCGGACATCGGTAATGGGGGCTTAGAGTGGCTTACCCTACCTCCAAAAAATATTTTAATAGCCCCCCAAGATCGAAGAAAATTTTGAAATGTTATTCGTTGTTTTTATAATTATCATTTTACATTTGATTAGAATAGCCCCCCTTAAAAATGTCCGCCTATGATCACAAGTCATTAAGACAGTAATGAAATAAAGATCGTCGTGATTAATAATGGAATGCGAGAAAATTACTAAACGAACACTGCAAACGTACATGGTAGAATATTTTTTCCGATAACTTGCCATTTGAAGAATACTTTTCTACAGCTCAACGCACACGCGATGCAAAACATGGTAAACGGACTTTGTTTGATAAGCATTAAAACACCCCTGAAAACCTCTCGGTAAGATTATGTACATCGAGCACGTTACACTTATAATATAATACGGTACACGGTTTTGTTATTTTACTAAAGATAACGATCACACACCAGCCGACACTCGTTTGGTTTGCACACAAAAGTAAGCATTAAATCGCGCGGGTAAATATCGCTGCAGTCATTTGTGGTGCTCAAGCAATTTTAACTTATGCACGATATTATTTCACCGTCGGGAATTAAACTACCTACCAATCAGTTAGTAGTGGTCTTGTAAACATAATTTTCGATTCGGTATTTTAACGAGTAATTAATAATAGCAATACGTTGCGGTTCTTGTGTGAACTTTAAGGTGGGAGGTACAACGTGAAAAGAAATCGTTCTTTTGAAAATCGAATTTTACAAACCACAACAGAGCACTGTATACAACCATATAGGTACACAGTTTATTATCTTTGGAAAATCTCAGACAAAAAAAAAACAATAATTAATTATTCACAAACGGATTAATCGTATTCTTAAGATTAAAGTGTGATATTTTTGTGTGCGTGTATAAGATATTGATTATACTGGAAACGGAAATGAGTGTATAAATGTAAAAATATTAATTATTAATATTTTTTTTGTCTCTCCGCGCACGTGTTTAATATGCTATGTATTGAATAGTAGATAATTCGTATAGTACTATAAATAGTCCATATTTAATGAGATTTTAACAAGAAATTATAACAACTCGACAATATTATTATTTACAAACATCAACGTAGTCGTGTAAATTGGTAAAGCTCACGTTACTATATTTGGAGGTCTGACTGGAGTATAAAATTGATCATATGCCTTATTAAAATAACATTGTTATTTGTTACCAGGTAGAGCGTTGGTGAGGGGAATGTTGACAGCAAAGGTGGAAAACACGGATATTGCGATCTTTCTACATATATTTATTTTCGTATTATATAATATATTAACTTTAACATATACTTTAATTGGGACAGTGTTGTCAACCATAAAATAATTACAATCGCGAGCAAATAAATACGTCTATATATTCTGTGTGTGTGTGATTTTTATTATGTACACTAATCGGCTTTGCGGGATTTACGTAAATAACACTATAAGTTATAATATTATCTATATAGTATATAGATATGAATATTCTACTAAAACTATTGTCAACAAGTTATTACATTTTTCACCAACCTTTTTTATGAGTGAATATTGTAACTACATATGGGAGGTATATACTCGCTGAGCCAATTTCAGTCAAAATTAAGTTTCTGAATCACCATCAATTCCGCGAAACGATTTCTGGCAGGTACCAAGCGTTTCGACTCGTTCCGCATCGATTTTATAATAACAATAACAGTATGAAACAATTTGTTTTTACATCGCGCTAATCCCATTAGCCGGATATTATTTCAAACTTTACAATAATATAAATATTTATGGGGGAGGGAGGAAAAAAAAAACAACAACCATTAGCCAGAGATAATAATGTAAATATATTATAATAGTGCTGTAGTCGGAAGCGAATACGTTGGCAGTTCAGCCATCTGAACGATGAGGGTGGCAGCGGACGGTGGTGCAGGTGGGGATGGTAAGGGTTGGTCAGGGTTGGTCAAGGTGCGACCAAGGTGGTGGTAGTGAAAAGCAATATTATAATATTATATTATTACATGTATATATATAGGCGTAGGTATAAATATTTATATTATTATATACACAACACACACACAATATATACGCACACGTTTACGTATTTATATATATATATGTTTATAATGTATGGCGTACCTTTAGTGGAATGGGATTTACGGGACGGTTGGGTGGGAGAGGGGCAGACCAAACGCTATCAGAACTTCAGCACGTTTCGGGGATTTAGGGATTAGCACTATTCGTGTTCCCGGCGTTTATTGGTAGACAATTAGCTTCCTTTGTGAGGTCCGCTGCGGAACTATAAGGCCCTAGGAATCGTTATCCCTTACAACGTTTTTGCTATCTAATAATAATATCATAATGATACAATACATAAACGACTCGTTCGGTTATATAAACGTATGTACACGTGCGCGCGTCTCCGCATATATGGTCTGGACTTCGGCCGTCCGTTTTCGAACGCGTGTAAAAACGTAGATATAATTATAAATATATCATACTGCACTCGGAGGATGCGCTGATCCGGGCCACTGGTCGCCATATTATACGAGGAGATGTGCAGCAGGGTGTACATTGGCGCCCCCATTTTTTTCGCATTTTCATTTGCCAACCGTTTGATGTTCAAACACGCTGCATCGATGACTTATGCGTCGAATATATACAATATTAAAACGTTAAAATAATAACACTGTTGTACCAATGTGCATTTTTTATTCTCGTTTGTATCACATACACTGGGCCCCTACATCAAATTCTGGGCCACTGTACTAAATGTTTACCCGGGGCCTTTACAAAACTTCCAGTATTATACAATTTACATTAAATTATTATTAAAAATCGATATTCATAAGCATTTTGATAATGATATTGTCTATTTTTATATTTTCATTACAATATTATCTGGTTGAAAAAAATAATTGTTGAAGCTAATGCATATATACTGTATATTTATATACACCATAATTTATGATTCATAAAATAAGTATTCCTATTAAAAATTTAAAAATTGCAAACTATTTCCAACGGGTCCATGGGCCCCTGTACTGCAGGTCCAACACAGCCTAGTATATCCTTGTTGGGGCTTAGCATATACGCGTAATAAAGTGTGATTGAATTGGATTGCATTTGATTTATTTAATCTAATAAGTCTAATCACATTAAAACGTTTGATTACGAATACGTGCACCACCAAATGAAATATATACAAAACACTTTATAACGATCTATACTACGAATATGAAAGATTAAAAAACTAATCTAACGTTTTTTACGTTTAAATTTTGGCACCATTATCAAAACATCGCAATGGCGCCCCGGTTTCGTGTGACTCCACCGGTATCACGAGGGCGTAATAAACAATGCCGAGGGCGGCAACATAAAATAATATTATAATAAAGTAAATGTAATGAAAAATAACGCACAATATTATAATACGTGTGTTGTTGTCGCAAAACGACATGTCGCGATAACGCGGCAGCAGTCCGCCGAAACGAGGCCGTTGTTTTGTTTTAACGTTTTATACTGTTGAGGATAAGAGAAAAGTAACGTCGCCCACGTATCCATGTCGTATTATCATTGTTATTATTATTATTCTTTTTATTTATTTTATTTTTTTTGTGTCGCTCGAAAAAAAAAACTTTTATGACTGAATACGTCGAGTTTACGCAATCATTTATTCCAAAACTTGTTTTAAACGAAAAACTTCCCCAGAAAAAAAATAAACTATGAATCTCCTCACAAACAAACGTCATCTCGGAAACGACTTATTTACAGTTTTTTTTTTTTTATTATTATTTTTTAAATTCTCATAAGATGCAACCTAAGTTTTTTTTCTTCATAAGCATAACTGTGTAATATTTAAACTTTATGTCAAAATCTATTCGGTCTTGGTCGAATTTATGCATCTGTTTATTTAATTCATTAAAATTCTTGACAAGTTTATTAAATCATTACGGAATAACCGTGGGTAATATTTTTTTTTTCTCGTAGTAAAAACTTTTTTCAACAAATTTTAATTACAAACAAAAATAAATATTTCCTAAGCAGAACAAAATTAACTCAGCACGAATTATACATTTAAAACTGTTTCGATTTAACCCGACATCCAAACTTATATATATATATATATATATATATATTATGTTATGCAACTATATACAGGGAAATTTTGTAAATAAGGTCAACCATTTTTTCATGTTTAAATAATGATTTTGTCCAATTCCGATTTTGGGAAAATTTATACCTAGTGTAATATGATTATGTAGGTACCCACGAAAGTAATAAAGCTTACAATACTTTGTTGATGGTTTGTACTTTCAGAGTATTCTGCGGCAATATTAATCCGTTATTCAACCGACTATTTTTTTTTTTCGGAAATGTTTATTCAGGTGATTTACCCGACAATGTTGTAATAAAATATACTAGTAATACAATTTGAACCAGTATATTACATTAAAATCATGTTTGAAAATTATTATGAATAACAAAAATATGGGTATCTTTCTTGTGTCGTTCTTCGAGATCGCGCAGCTATAAAACAATATTTAACTTCATGCAAATGCGTGTATATAGATTATAGGAAAACATAATATCGACGAATACCGATCATGCGTTATAAGTGTAAATCATTCCCCACGCCGAACAATCACTAACACCTACAAATGACCTCTACATTTTCGTTGTGTAGTGAAAATAACAGTAATCACAATTACAAATTTCCATATGTTATCTATAGTACGAATAAAGGAAATAATAACCGATACTTTACAATAATGATATTTTTATTGCATTAAATTGACACAACATGTATACAATGAGTAAAAATGAAATTAATATTTAATGATTGTCTCCTAAAGCCTAGACTTGTGGAGAGACAATAGTTCTCTTATCAAGTATGATCTAGGTAATAATTAATTATGAATAATGATAATTATACATTAATATTTAATTCATTAACTTCATAATTAAATCTTACCGACTCCGAAAGTTTTGCTTCAATTGTAATGATGTACATCATTCAATAATGTAACATTTCTTAAAGTAATATCAATAATGTCTCTTTCGTCACAGAACGAGAGAATAAAATCCCAACAATAAAAACCCTTTCAGACGGTCAACCCTTGAAAGCCACCGCCTAGATCCAAGGCTCGATACCGCAATACATTATACATAGGAAACACATTTTGATATGGCCAGAACAGTCTCACAGTGTCCCTCAGAGGACCAACACAGAGTCTCTGAACGGGACCTACAAGTCTAAAGTCGACCGCATGCGCAGCGATTGTCTCTTCGTAGCAAGTTGCCAGTGTGTGCACACAGACTTAGCAGCCTACTAACATTTTATTACGACAAGTAACCTTATCAAATATTATTAAATTCAAGTATTTTTCTGTGCGAGTGTGAAAGAGTTATTATATTTGTGCAACAAAATTCAGTTTTTGCATCAGTCTTTCGTGTACACCTCATTCCCAGAACAATTACAATTGAGAGCTCATCACTTGCATATTAAGATCAACGCCGATTAAGGTAAATGATTTTTCTTGCGTAGACAACGCTACACAATCACCAAGTTCGGCTTTCAAACTCATCTGACCCCCAAACTAATAACCACAAATACAGATACCTATTGGTAGATTGGAACTACTCATATAAACTCCATTTCCCACCTTACTTTTGAGTTATCACACAATTTTTCACTTAACCACGTTCCAAATATTTCAAAAAGAAATAATTAAATGTTTAGAAACAATAATTATTCAATTATAAAAATGTTGTTCCATTAAGAAAACAAATAAAGTTGCCAGTGCCCACAAGAGGTACAAAAGATTTTATATGTTTTAGGAAGTATAGCCTATTAAAACATAATATAATACAGTATAATATATACTTTCTACGAAAATTAGGATTAATTGATAAAATTCATAACTTAAGCGCATTACGAAAAGAGATGTGCGTACTTAAGAAATCATCCTGAGTACATAGGCTAGATATTTTTTTATTATATTTAAATAATCAATAAAATTTACATTACAATATTATGATTGTATCTATCTCTTATGAGAGGATCTTAAGTTGGACATAGAGAGTGTAATATATTATATATTTGTTTAACAAGATACGGTTTATCATTTTCAATATAGTCCAGAACAGCGCGAAAATCCACGATCTAGCCAATCCCCCTTACAAGAGCGTCACATTTTATTATTTCAACAACAATAATAACAGCACACGGTCTGCATATTACGAACGTATAATATAATATTATGCGTGGTTTAAGATCTCGCGTAACACTAATATTGTATCGATGCACACAATATACGCGCGCGCTACGTATTGAAATATTATTATACATTATCCAAGTACACGCGCGTACACATACAATCCAATTTTATCAGCTTTGTCATTCCATACGTAATAATTACAAATGAAGGGTGGAGTATAGGACTATGCGCAGCACTATACCGGCCGCGGGTACTGATAAAATCGATAAGTATATCATTAAACCGTCACGTTGATTAGATTTATTTACATTTCCCGTTCCTTGCACCTCGTACGCAATATTCAATTTAGATAATGTGTTGTGCTGGGGCGTATTGGCGGACTCATTTTACGATATCATCGTGCGGTAGCCGACTAACATCAAAGAGAATATGTTTCAAAAATCCCAACCCTCTTTCGGAGGGCGCAACGCGTTCGCAACATATTATGATGAGTATTCGTGGATAAGATATTATTTTTATTTCAGCTCTCGGTAACCCTACATGTTAATTCTAATAGTAGAAAAAAACAAATCGTGGTTTTCTAAAGCTTTGGTGTGAGAGGGAAAGAGGTTGGGGGAGGGATGGAGGATTGCACGGATAGCACGTGTGCTATCGGCGTTTTCATGAGGTCTGGCAGAACCCGAGAAAATATTTCATTTCGCCGGTAATAAGTCCTCGCAGCACTGCAGCAGCCGATAGCATCTGGCTATATACAATCGTATTTCACTCGGCTATCGCATCCGCGGATCGGCCTCACGTGCACTTTTTGCGAGATTTTCGCTTTTGCGCTCCGTAAAACCACCATCGCTTCGGTCCAATAGGTATACAGTGTGTAATACGATTTAGCGCGCGCGCAGGTGCAATGTTTTCGCAGACACACACGTAGTATTAATAACGTACTGGCACCGTCGTCGTACGCTCAATCGACGGACATACTTGGTCCCATTCCACTAACACGCTATGTTACCCCCACGGGTCCAATAATTATCTACAAACACGATGACGTGTACAGTCCAAAACGGGTCTTCTGCAAGTACGTGCCTGCGTGTATTCAGGACCCCCATCGAATTCTGGGCCCTTGTACCAATGTTTGTTCTGGCCTTTTAAAAAACTTCCAACAACACAATAATATTTACCATATTACTAAACTACACCAACCATTAAAAATAAAGATTCATCAGAATTTCAACATTAATATCGAGTGTTTTTTTAATTTTTTTACCATACAATATTAGTAGATATTATTACCTGGATAAAAAAAAAAAAAACAATAATTTTAATGATTTCTATTTAATATGTTTCTTTTTTAAGTACAAATTTTATTTTACGGACTTTGAGCTCAGCAAAATGAACGAACTCAATTATGACATCGTCGATATTTATTGATGAAGCCAACGTACAGTAAAACCTTGATTGACCATCACTCATTTAACCGTCACACTCTGTTATCCGTCATCGTTAGACAAAAAAAAAAACAGTTATCTACGACCGATTACGATCGATTATGATTACTTTGACCGTCGATGACGTTTAATCGACGATTAAAGTTAACTCGTTGCAGTGTGGGCAAGCCAAGCCTATAAAACAAATATATTATGTTTGAAATATCCAATTACCCAACATAAACGCGACGTGAACGAACAAATTTTATCACGTTAAATTAAATCAGTGATCGACTAGGGGCACTAGTTTGTGTATTATTTCTTTTTTTTTACTATTAAATTTATAATTCTATATTAATCATATTTGGTTCGGGTCTTAAGCTATAATTTTTCTATTTTCCATATTATGCAGGTTTATTTTATACCTCTCTTGTTATTTTAATACACAGTTTATTGCAAAATCTCTGTTAACCGTCATAGTCCCGACGACGGTTAATCGTTAATAATACTGTATACATATTGAATATCCATATAAATCGTAATTAATGATTCGTAAAATTTTATTTTATAATATTGTTTTTGTATTCCTATTCAAATTTCAGAAATTGCAAATTAATTTCAACACCCCGGTACTCCAGTTCCAACAGACCCTCTCCTTTTGCGTGTGTTTGTGCATGTGTGTGTAGGTGTGTGAGTGTGCGTGCGTGTGGGTGGGTGGGTAGATGTGCGCGTGTGTGTGGGTGGGTAGATGTGCGTGTGTGTGAAAATAGAGTACATGCGAGAGATAACTATATAAAGAGAAGTGTAATTTCGAACGAGAGACGCGACGCCGCTGCCGCCCCAACTATTGCTTTACGGGCGATGGGGACGGGTGCGGTGAACGTGTCTCGGCGACGACGTTTTACCTCGTAAAATGTTCACCTCCGTCGCGCGTCCGTATATAACTTTGTGACTCTAATGAGCGCTCAGCAGATGATTAATGGGTTGTGAACGCGTACACCACTGCTGTGCAATCCCTACCGCGACGACTATTATAATGGTGGTGCGCGTCTCTGCTGCCGCTGTACACTACACACAGCACTTTCGGTTGGCAGTTATTGGACGACCGACTTTACTCTCCCGGAACGCTTTTGTCGCGTCCCTGAAAATGGGGGGGAAAAAAACCCACCACGTTTTGCATACATATAGTACAGATGACATATGTGTATACGAAGTAGTATACGAATTCGGTATATTATGTACACACAATATAATATATTATATAGTAATTTTTAACATAAAATGTATAGTCCGCTAAGACGATTAATGAAACGACCAAACGACCCTTGTACAGCGGCGTAGTTATGGGAGGGGGGATGATGGGGATAGATCCCCAGAGTCTTTTTTTTTTAATGTGCATTGATATATTATAAAATATAATATATTATAATTACGGATATAATCCACCATGTCCTTTCTTGACTCTCAAATTATATCTTTCGCCTATCATATTATCATACATTCATACGCGAAACGCAATACCATACATCAACCAAGTGTTTTTTTCTACAAATTTCTATATATAGACATAGAATATTTTTTCGTGTGGGAACCTACTAAACCCCCTTTATGTTTATCCAATTAATTAAATATGCCCCCTCCCCTCCCCCGAACCAAATCATAACTGCGCCACTGCCCTTGTACGTTTGGCAATCGGACTCGGTGTACAATATATGTGTACATGTATATTGTACGCTATGTTATGATAACGAAAATGTATACAATATATTATTATGGTTCGGTTCGCGGTCGTAATGAAAAATAAACAAATAGAAAACAAACGAGAAGACTGCAGACGAACGGAATGAGCGAAACGGAAGATGGATCAATCGACTCGTTTATTTCGCTCGGATTGTATTCGACGCCATATATTACACTATATGCATTATACCGTACGCATACTGTTATGTATAATAATAACACGACGTGCGTGTATGAGCGTACCGCCATTACTACTTACTGTACATATCATTATGTATATTATGTACGTATATAATATTTACGTGCGCGGGGTAGTGAAGCGAAACGAATTCGCCGTTGCAGCGAACTGACAAAACGTCTTATCGCGTACAACATAATAAACACAAGGGTTTACAGCACTTGTGTGTGATGCGAGTGTGCGTAAAGAGAGATACGATCGCGGGGAGTACTCTGTATATACATATCATACGTATATGTGTACCGCGAGCAGCGGCGCATGGGATAAATTGGTTCGCGCGCCCGTTTGTCTTTCGCCGTACGTCTGTCTGGTGCTCTCCGGCATTCTATTCTCTCTCCGTCGTCGTCGGCTCTGTTGGGAATACATTATACAATGCACACACAGACGCACACACATATTTATTTCACGTCGATAATAATAATAATAATAATATACGCACACGCATCGTGGCGCGGATGCCGATGGCTTTTGGCGGTGCGTGCATAGAAGCGCATCATCGCAGGTCGTTAGGACCCGAAAACGGGTCGTGGACGGTTTTGGCCGTGCGGTGCGTGGGCGGCGGCGGCGGCGGAGGATCCCGACCGGTCATATGATCGTTCCTTGTTTGTTATTTTTCCGTCCGCGGGCGTGCGTACGTGCGTGCGTGCGTACGTGTTTTCCTTTTTTTTTTTTCATCTCGTTTTCCCCGAAACACGAAATTTATGTTGCGCGAAATAGCAATCGAGAAATCTTTTAAGTGGCCGCGCACGCATGCATGCATATAGAGGTATAGCGTGGTGTAGTATAGTGCTATACGTCGGAAAGGTGAATGGAGCGAGTGCAGACGAGTGGCCATCGCGGGGGTTGTTAAGGGACGAGTGTGTATATATATATAAAAATGTGTGTGTAAAAAAGAAAAAAGAAATGCAAAGACGTGAGCTGCATCTGAATAAATAATACCGCGTGTCTATAACGCGCCTATATAGTGTCGGAGTCGTTTTTTTTCTCTCCATCGGCGCGGTCCTTGCAGTTTGCCCCTCCCCTCGCTTCCCATCCCTCTGATCGCGCACTCTCTCTCTCTCTCTCTCTCTCTCTCTCTCTCTCTCTCACTCACTATGTCTCTCATATTCGAAGTCTCTTCGATTTTTTCCCAAAACTTCCCCCCCATCCCTTCACCGTTCCCCCTTCATCATTCCCGGGGCCGTTTGCCGTTTTGTTTATTTTCTCGGGTCCGCGGCAAAAGTCCCGCAGGCGTCTTTCCGGCCAACAGAAACCGTTGGCATTAATTACCCAGGGAAACGTTCCGCCGAAAAACCCGGTACCGTATTCCTATATATATAAAATGTGTATTATGATAATATACAGCGTTACAACTGCTGCTGCCGAGTGCACACGCGGATACATTATTATTACACTTTGTACACGCCGCCGCCACCACCACCGCCGCCACCGTGTGCGCCACCGCCGATTTTGCGCCCCGCGACTTTCGCTACACGACTTTATCGACCCCTGGAGCTTAATATAATCTCACGGAGAACTACGGGCTGCAAATCGCAAGTGAACGCGCGCGCGCACGCCAAAGTCGCACACGCAAATAATTTCGTGGTGTCGTCGGTTTGGTAGAAGAAACAAAACTCATCTCGCAAGGTCGCATTTGCCTTACCAATCCACTTCCTCTGCGTCTACACACAGGCAGTGACTTCAGTATTGACAAAGGTACGAAATTTTCGTGAGAGCGCGCAGTGGCGGATTTTCAACATTTTCTTGGGGAGGGTCGTGCAAAAATTCTAATAATACATAATTTATATTAAGAAAACTGTTGACTGTATTTTTATCGATTTACTCTACATTATAATAGCTGATGTCAATAATATTAATTACATTTTAAATACATATTATTGTGTACAAAACATAATTTACTCTTATTTCATTTCTGCTAAGTTTGTTTCAATACTGCATCAACTGTCAAATGGTTTTCATCATTCGGATGGCCCTAAATTATAGAATAATACAATACAATTAGATAAATTTAATAAAATTAGATTTCAACATTTTAATAATATTATTTTTATTAATTTCATATATGTAAGATAATTATCGTCTGGGGGGAGGGGGGCGGTCCAGACCCCATGGACCCCTTCCTCAGCCCGTAAATCCACTACTGATAGTGCGATAAAATCGTATTCATCGGAATCACACAAACTACATAGGTACCTATTATAATTACGAGTATATAGCTGTACTCGAACATCGTAGAATCGGTTTGTGGTACAGACCGATTTACATTATTACTACGATACGTTTAGTAATAAGTGTATTATACAAGTGCGTATATATGTGTACCATACGTTTAATATTAAGTGTATTATACGAGTGCGTATGTATATGATACAAGCAGACAAGCTCACATATTTAAGTGCATATTATATTTTACGCGTTACAAACATTTATTGAACACGAAGTGTGTGAGTGTGTACCGAGAAATTTAACATTTTAGGCCCTGGAGTATATACTACGCGTACGAGCACGTCATGTGATACAGATATTATGTATGGATAGTGTAACGCATAGGCGTGTGTCAGGGGTCGGCATGTTCAACTGCTGCATTCAGCGAACGCAAAACTGAAACGATATTTATTTATTTATTTTTTACTACTCCGAAATACATTTGTTTTATTACATGTGTTCATATTTCCCATGTCGGCATGATGTAAAAAAAAATTAAGGTTGTGTCCATAATGTAAATACGATGAACGCGTAATTGCGACCAATATGCGTCCGATCGATTAATTGCGTTTCGCATATGGATCGTCCGATATTGCGATGATCGGATTTGTAGCAAATTATGTAATTCAGGTTTAATTTTCAATTTTCAGTTTAGTATATTAGTTAAGAATTTTCTCCTTAGCAATTTTCTACAGTTTAGTATATAATATATATATATATATATATATTTGTATACATTTTTTATACTAATAATGTTAATACTTTATTCCATTCCCAGTCATCAACAGTCATGTCCATATACTTTTCATACAATTTGTTCCACAATATACTTCTTATTTGGATTTCCGAAATTAATAATAATTCCATTTTTAATAATTGAAATCAATACTTTCTTATAATTTGTTTATTTTTAAAATCGTATCACTTGTTTCGTATAAAGATTATTGTGTTCTTCGTATTGATATGGAAAACGACGTAATAGTGAGTATAGGTATCTGCACGATATTAATGTTATATAGTGACCCGATTCATATTATTCATAATAAGCTCGATGTTGGATTACCGTTTTCGGTTGTTTTGTATAAAAGAAATTAGATTAAATTAAACAGTCCAAACAGAACCTTTTTTTTATTATTGTTAGGGAGATTTGGGCATCATGGGCCATTATATCTCAACGATTATTTTTATGAAGACTCAATTACGTGTTTAGTTTGGGAGGGGTTGGTAACGGTATCTTCTCACCGGACGGCTGTGCCGCCCGGATTCGAACCGGTGACGGTACGATTTATATTAATATTAATATATATTATGACCGTACATCATAATTCATCAGAATGAAGCTCGATTGTTTACGACATTCAATCAATTAAACAATTATACCAAATAATTGTAAATAAATTGTATTAAATGATAAAAAAACTATCTTAAAAAGTAATGATTTCGATTTGATTTTTATTTTATCATTTATAACATATAAATTATAAAAGCGTAAAAGTTACTTGAAATTATTACGTCGTACTATTAGAGCACACTTATGTTGTCAAAATTAAATGAACGACGATGGTAAATAGGTAAATATTTACAATAAAAACAACTTCCCTCAACGTCCACTAGAGTGATTGAAGCAAATTTGAAATGAGTCAAATCATTAGAAGTGAGTCATTAGAAAAGCACTCACTTGAAGATATTTTTATTTTGCCATTAAGAATTTTGAAAATCGTTTATATCGTTTGAAATCCAGTGTTTTTCTTAACTACATTTTTCAATTTATTTTTAAATTTACTGATTATATTATGATTGTAAAAGTTGGAAAATTAACTAAAAATGTCGAAAACTTACCTATAAAATAAATAAAAACCTAAAAAAATACAAAAAAAATAAAATGCAAAACAAAAATTAGTTTTTTAGATTCTCATGTTATTGAAACGCATTTTTAACTAGGAAACTATATTGCTTAAGAAATTAAGAAAAAATAAAAATAAAAATATATTAACTACCGAGCACTAATCTAATATACTTATATCTTATTAAAATTATGTCTATCGTAAGCTGTTCACAATATGGTTAATATTGAGTTAAGAATTATTGCAAAGTATTTATACTAAAGGTTATTTGTAATATGAAAAATACCACTTATCTGACCACAGAAATACAAATTTTGAGTTTTTTTTTTTCGAATTTTATTTTTAAAAAATAAGTTATACTTTAGAAAAAAAAAACAATTCGTAAAGATAATATTATAATAGTCAATGTAATAACCAACGTCTTGTGGTCGCAATCTGTACAATTTCGTTACTCTAGTGGACACATTCATGACAATCGGAATAGCCAATACCATTACCTGTGGCGTTTATATTATAATATAAGCTGCTGCAAGTAATTCGAACGTTTTAATTGGAAACCGATGTTATGCGGATTAACAGCGCCCATTGTTTATGTGTTTATTTATTTTTATTCGTTTTTTTTTTTTTGTGTGTGAATGCACGACAATAATGCGCGTTGATATGTTATACTATTTTACGCTCGCCAAAACAACCTTGTTTCGATGTAGCATTATAATAATAATATACATTCGGTTCCAAACGGTCGGATCGTTCCCGTTGTAATAGTCTTCAGACGTACATAGGCATGTTGACGCTTGGAGAAAAATTTTAAAAAAAATTCGCGAATAAAATACAAACAAAACATGTAGATTAATAGAATATATTCATATACATACCCACCTGCATGGAATGAAAACTTTTGCATTCAAAATTGTTTTATAAATCACATATTGTAAATATTTAGCCAGACGAAATATTCCCTAGACGCATATTACAAAGAACAAGTCATTATTCATGTTCAAAACTCGTCTCGACAAAAACAACACGCACAACACATACATGTTATATTATAGAGTAACAATTCAAAAGGGTTTTCAAAGTTACTATTTACATATTAAATTTTTATGTCAATAACAGCTCATTGCTTTTAAAGTCATATTATATTGTTATATAGGTACTATATTATACAGTATAGCAGATCTGAAAATCATTTAAGGATAGGGTGAATTGGTATCATAGATTCATAGGTACTCTCAAGGATATGACTGAAAACACATTTCCGAGGGGGAGAGGTCCAAATCTGTTTTAACAAAACCACAGTGAAATCATTAATATACTTTTACGTTCAAAGCGGTTTTTTTTTATTTGAATAATTTTAGGGAGTTTTGATCATTCTGAACCACCTGCAGACACGTCCTCAGCAGTTTAATAGTCCTTTACACATCGACATAAATTTTCGAAAATTAGTATCCAATAATCTCATTCTAAACATGTTTCTGTGTAAATTTATAAATTGTTTGACTAAATAATTTTGAAACTGTTTAGAAAAATCCTAAAATAAATATTTCAATATTTATAATTTAATCAGTTTAATCAGTAGACATCTGTTAAAAAAAAAAAATAAAAAAAAAACAATATATTTCAATAGTCTTTTATTCAATAAATAAATGTATTAATAAATAATAATATAATAGTATTCTTAATATTACAATTTATTAGAGTATAATAATTTTATTGTTCTTTTTTATCAGCTGAAAATTGCAAATCTATCAATTATTTTAGTTAAATTAACTATGAAAAAAATCTTTAGCATCTCATCCCCACTGTATGAACATGTCGAATGCAATATTGTTTGTTTGATAATATCCGGAACCTTGTATGGGATTATCAATCATTTTTAACCATTTTTACATTTCTAGGAAGCTATAGTAGTGCCCAAAAATATATCATAACTTATTTACAGCGAACGAAACAGCTGCAGTTCAAATCAAACAAAATAATATTGTTCTATGCATAATAACACAATTATGTTTTATAAAACGAAATATTACGGTGAAATAGTGATTAGATTAAACGATTTTTATGCTGAAGTTTATTTGGTTATTATTTTTGGAAATGTATGTATATCAAGTAATCTAGACGAGCGATCGTGCTCAGAATAGGCTGTTGCGCTGAACAGCGAGCCAATAAGATTATCATAATCATAACACGTATTTTAGCAATGACCATAAACTTTTCGAAAGAGCTCGAAATAATCCACACTGTATAGTGAATTAAGTTATTAAAAGTTATATTGGCTCGAGACGTTTTCAACTCGCCTATACCGTTATACTGCAGCTACATGTAAGTATATAATTTGTATTTTAAAATTTCCAATGTTTTATTTTTATTTTATTTTTTTCGATCCCGATTGTCTTTTGTGGCGGTGATGGATGTTGTTGTTGCCACACCCACGTGGGTTTTGTCTCTATCATACAAACATATTATACAGCTCAGCAACATATTATCTGCGTTGAGTATAGCTAATCTTGCAATTACTTTCTTTGATACTATAGAGTATAGAGTATACTGACCTATAATCAAATTTAAAGGGAAGAACATTATCCGTGCCTTGTCTATATAGGGTTTCAACGATATTTTATATTTTAAGCGATTTATGAGATATTTTGAATATTAATGATTTACATAAACTTAACTGGCCTTAAAATTGAAATATCGTAAAAAACCTATGACATCGATAATGCCCTTCCTTCCTTTTAAGTTTGATAAAATGTAAACTTACTCTAATGTTAAAGCTGTAACGACATAAAATGTGTTCTCCTGAATGCAATTAATTTGCTAAGTTTCATCTATATACGTTTATTTTGACCAGGGTTTCTTAACTGCGGTGGTCCGTGGTCTCGTAGATTCTTGTTTTGCATTTCAATAAAAAATAAAAAAAATAACGAAAAATTATGATTTGAAGAGTAAGAGTATCATTAGTACTCAAAGTGTGTTTCTTATTTTTAAAAGGGTTCATTAAAGTAATAAATAATATCATTATTGGTCCCCGAAAATAATTATGCCGATTGCGATCATTGTTTCTTGTATATTTATTTGTATCGAGAGTATAATAATGTGCAAATAATTTTATTTTTGAAGATAAAATTCACGCTTCCGTGTGCAATAAATTAATCTGTAAACGAATAAAATTTAGAACGAAAAAATTATTTGATATTTCAGACTTTTCACACTCTTATCAACGATGATCAATATTTAATGTTGATACTTGAACAGAAATTCAATAAAACATAAAAAATCATTTGGAAAAATTATAAACTGCATTTATCTGCTACATTCCTGAATGGAAAGAAGTTAACAATGTTCACTAAATAATTCTAATCTCTTTTCGTGTACAATTTGAAGATACACCAGAAAATCTTCAAGAAGCCAAAATAACATTGATTGCCAAAGATATGTTCGATTCTCGTATGAACCTTGAGGAATTCTGAAGCAGAAGGACAACATCACATACATTGAATGTATTCAACTCCGCAAGATTGCCTTTCGTGTGATTTTCTAGTTTACTTCT
This sequence comes from Chaitophorus viminalis, assembly GCA_025469195.1. Taxonomy (NCBI): domain Eukaryota; kingdom Metazoa; phylum Arthropoda; class Insecta; order Hemiptera; family Aphididae; genus Chaitophorus; species Chaitophorus viminalis. The sequence continues at coordinate 120,136 of JAIPRK010000648.1, forward strand.
AATCAAAAACTAACAGAGAAATCTCTTGGATGTAAGTGACGACATGCTTTGAGCAAAATCTGTTCGTTAATTGAATAATTGGTCAAAAATCACATTGAGTCCATTAAGTAAATAATTTAGTTTAGTATCAAGTAAAGTAACAATAAAATGTGTCGTTAAGTCGTCAAGTAATAACAACATATTTTTTTTTCAAGGTTTTTTTGTATTCTTGATAATATATATATATATATATATAAAAATATATATAATATAATTTTTGTGAGGTTAAGGTGGGTCCCCGCGTAACCTATTAAATTATCGAAGTGGACCATAGTGGTAGATAAAAAGAGGTTGGGAAACCCTTTAAAATAATATTTCGAATTTCGTATTTTTACTGAACGCACCATGCAATGCGCGCGCGTTATCTATATATATATATATATGTGTGTGTGTGTGTGTGTGTGTGTGTGTGTGTGTGTGTATATGGTTTTGGCGATGGTCGTAATATTATTATAACGTCGAAAACAGAGCTGTCTTTATGTACAAAATATACTACACACTACTTACCTTAATATCTCGATGTGCGTATGTTTCACGCGCACGCTCAATGTCGACGTAAAACACAAAACCAATGTGAACGCGCAGCGCTATATATATACGTATATTATTTTATATTTACCGATATCGAGAAGTGGAAAAATGATTCCGCACGAGAGACGACTTGCGGCTGCAGTGGGGCGTAAAATACGACTGAGGCGAAATAATATTATAAATGGATAATATATATATAGTAAAGAGAATTATTACGACTCTAAGTTTCTCAACAAGTTTGTTTATCTGTTTATCTCAGCGATCATTAGACAGTTCAAAGATTTCCACACACAGTTGCGCTCGTGTGTGTGTGTATGTGTGTGTGTGGGCGAACATCACGTATTTGCTGCGCCTTAAACGTTAATACGTTATATACACACACGCGCGCTTTTATTAGGTATATATTATATATATATATATATATATATATATATAAATCGGTCGTTCGGTGCAATCCAACGACTGCTATTATATTATATACGCACAACTCGTGTGCACATTCCCGCGAGACGAACGGAATAATAATTAAGACGTATATATTATAATATATTATATAATAATATGCCCTATAGATGTTGGTGTATTTTCGGCGTGAGACGGTGGTAATTGCCGTGGGAGGGAGGGGAGGGAGGGGGAAAATAATGTTATACGCGCGTACCTTCTGTGTGTACGTTTGAACCATTGACAGCGACGGCACACGGTCTGGAAACTTTGCCCCAGCGCGCACACGACACACGTCTGAATAATAGTTATAATTATAACAACAGTAGTATATTATTTAGGTCAGCGGTTGATCTAGATAGAGATAGATAATGATAAATTAAAATATATCTAGATATAGATACAGATAAAATCAATTTTATCTAGATGAAAATGAGATGATTTTTTATAAATGTTATTCTTAAAACATGTTTTTGTCAAATTTTATATTTTATTTAGGTTTGTAGAAAATATTAATACAATTATGAGTTATGGCAGTTATGGCCGATTAATACCAATATTCCCAGTACTATCGTCTATCAGGTTATTCTTAGACCTTTGACTTCAATTATTTAATATTATTATATAAAGCTTATCTATGTCGACGATCAACCATCAACGATACAATTATTATTAATTTCTTAAAAGTAGTGTAAATTAGCGACAAATGGCAATAATAATACTAGGTACCTAAATATATACGTATAATTCAATAATTCATTATATAATATATTATACAATTTTAAAAATAGTATTGGAAAATATGATGTTCGTATATTTTTCAGACTACGTCTCGTGAACAATCTAGATAAATTAATATAGATGACGAAGTTTTTTATCTTAGATGACAAGTAGATACCAATTGTGTAATTTATCTAGATAAGATAAAAGATATGATTGTTTTATCTAGATAAGGTATCTAGATAAATTTATCTAACTAAATTTAGCTATTGCACAACACTGATCTTAACCTTTTGTAGATCACGGACCCCCTAACCAAATTTTTTTCGAATACCTTTTTAAACATCGCATGTTATCATAACCGCAATTATAATAATTATTTTATATTACAAATTACATAAGTAGACATTATAAAACATACACACTTATAATGATTCTTATTATACCTAATTTTTCATATAAATATAAAATAAATTAGCGTTTAACCCGTGAGGCTTATATATTTTATTATATTCCGGACGAATCGGACTTTTCGCCATTGATCAAAACACATTCTGCAAGCCCGCGCAATACATGCGCACACGATCGGGCAACTGGGTCACTATATTTCAATCGCGACTATAGATACTATGATGGTGCGACGGCGACGACGGTACTAGAGAAAACGGATTCAAATGTTCTTATCAAATTAGACAAAAACCTACATACCAATAGCGCTTTCATCGGCACAGCGAATTATCAAAACGATAGTAATGGTATGTGTGTAGTGATAATCACGGCTATAGATACATTATATTATATAGATATTATATGACAATGAGTACAAAAATAATCCGCATCGATCTCTACAGCAGCACGCAGGATTTTGTCGATTTTGATGAGAACACTTCTGAACATTATTCACTGCAGCCCATTATTGGCCGTCACGCAACCATAGTATCTATATCCATGATTTTAGTTACAAAAACAACAAGATGGTAACGGTACAGTGGTAGGAATAAGATACCGTCATCTAGACGTATGGAAGCCACCACGACGAACAGATATCTTAACACAGCAGCTATGTATGTTTGCTCGTCTCGTCCGTCCACGGCGGAAGACCTAGGTCACATTCATATTTCATTTAAATAGCCCGTTCACTGCAAGTATACAGGTAAGAACTTTTTTGAAGAAACAAAGTTGCAAGTAGGACCATTTACAGGCACTTATCACGAACGCGAGTTAAAACCCGTTTCCAAATACATTGAGAAAAACAAATTTAATACAATAAAAGTGTATACAAGTACTAGGTATAATACGTATTAATAGACATAGGTTTTTTTAACCAATAAATCTAGTATACTATAAATATATAAATATAAAACAATATTCGATTTTATGTTAATTTGCAATATAATTGTTTGGAGGGTCTTAAATATCTTAGTAATGATTAATATTATATTATTGAGTTCTTTATAACCTCATCGCCCGATAATGTTTTCAGGTCACCGGGTTATAGCAATAATTTATGCGCTCGCGTAACAATAACATCACGACGAATAATACGCGTTTACCTGATATCATTATGCATGGACGGTCGGTCGCGCTTTTTTTCTCCATACATACGACCGTAAATTGTTACCGACGACGAAGAGAGTAGGTAATATACTAATATTATGTACTGACCGTGGACGGTCGAACCGGAGCATGTTATAAAAAGCCCAAAAGAGCACACTCTATAATAATAAAACATAAAATACAGTACATGTAGACAGGTAATATTATATTGTACACTGTGAGTTAAACTTTGTTCGCCGAAATGCCAGTTCTGTTTATCTTTATCCGATTATATAATATTAAGGCGTCCACCAAAGTAACGTGACACGTGATGTGACAAGTGATTTTTGTTATACCGACGTACCATATAAGTAATTACATATATACAAAAATCACTCGTGTCCGTCCACTGGTCTGACATATCAGATCACGTATCACTTGTACTTAGAACCCAAGTGTAAAATAATCCATATTCGTTTTGAAAAAAAAAACACTACCTATAGATATTATATAGGTATATAATTTATACATGAAAGTTTCAGCTAAACATGATGTACAGCGAATGGAAATATTTCGTCTCGTATAAAATATGTCCATGATGGGAGTATATAATAATAGAAAAACTAATATTTTAACAACTTCATTGTACTTGGTAATAGAAAAACAAAATAAGAAATAAAACTTTTTTTTTTGGTATTTCAATATTTTTTACGGCGGGGTTTTTCATAGCAGGTACACCCCGCGGTCACTAGACCTCGAAACAATCACCAATATTGCTCACGGCACTCGTCATATGTTTGCTGCAGGAATTCAACGTGTTCCGTGTTTTTTTTTCCTTGACGATATACTAAACTTACATGCACTATTTTACACAAATAAATTATTAAAATGTGAAGAATATAAATGTTTTATTATATTATATTTTATTATATTATTATTATATTTTTGAAACAATTTTATAATTTTATAGAACTTAAAACATACATTATAAACAAAAAAAGAATTGGTAATAACTTTAAATCAATACGAAAATATTCAATAATAATGTTTTCATCATCATCATTGTCGATAGTTTAATAATTTAATCTAATAACTCTAATGTGAGATAAACTTTCGCGATGTAATAACAATTTCATTATTATTGAATAACAGTTATCTAACATTAGACTTGATCGACAATAAATAATCATATGGCCGGTCATATAATAACTGAATAATATTTTAAATTAAATAAATATTTCACACCCCCCCCCCAAGTCATATAGCCAAGACCCTTAGGTTGAGAAGCACTGCCATACACCATCTGGACAAAACGCCGATAAAGCACTAACGCTGAAAACCGGGTACAAATCAGCACAAACCGAGCACAAAAAAATTCTCCTATTTTGAAATCAAAATTCCGCGGTGGGGTTGCTAGGGAAATGCATCTCGAACGCGTGCAGTTATAGTTGATGACCGACGAGTATTCGGTTTGTGGGCACCTGCAGGTGCACATCACATGGCGATCTTTACATTATTGACTGTGCCGCCGCTATACCGTTCCCGCCTACAGGTACTTACATCATTGGTTCGTTTTTTATTTTGTTTTTTTATTTTTTCCCCCTCTCATTTAACTTTCAACATCACTTAACCGGATTAAGGTCGATTTCGCCGCCGCCCGTCCGCCTTCGAACTAGCAATCGGATTTCCCGGCCGTCTAGTTCGAGCGTGTGTAAATGTGCGTATCCCGGACATCGTTACGCTTTTTTGCAGCGGTGCAACGCGCGGTATAGGTACGTGTGTAATATGTGAAGGTGCGCACTGCAGCGGTGTTCATGAATATCAAAATATATATTGGCACATATGCGCCATAAAAAATATAGTACGGGAGCGAGGCTAAGTCGCGTATAACATATTTCAACTTGATTTAATAAATTTTGTATTATACGATGCTAAATGTTTTCTTTATCCTTGTATATATATGGATTCGAAAAATCTGCTGATGCAATGTTCGGTGCAAACAAATTAAATTCAAACACTACTAAACTTCGTATAGACACAACTAAAATTTCATATTTGGTGGCGGGGGCACTTTTTTTAATACCTCAGGCCCGCAATAGCTACACTGAAACGTCGAAGTTCTGTGATTCTCAGATAAGTGCAGATTGTGATCACCAAATGACAAAACGAATTGATGTATAATATTGTATACAATTAAAATACTATAATCAAGAAATTAAATTTCGTTTTTTTTGAAGTTTGAAAAAAAAATAAAAATTTTCAAATGGTTTTGATTAATTTCTGTTGCGAATAAACGGCTCTCACAGTGTAATATTCGTCATTATATTATTTTGCAGGGCTTAACAATTATTTCGAGGGCTCGCTCCCCCGGTCATACTTAATTGCACATACACGAGATCTGCAGATACTTTACAAGTAGTGTTTTGATATTTTTGTCCTATAAATACCGCATGTGCTTATTATCACGTGTATTATACCTATACTGTAAAGCCATACAGAGTGGCCGGACCACAATACGTGCAATAGTTAATTATATGATTACCGGTTTTCCTCCCTCTATAAACTTATAAATTTGCTTTAATATTATTAAACCAATAATATTTGATTTCCGATTACGATACGTCGATATGTTCATAATAGCTTGTACCAAAACTTGTATGATTTTATAGAATCGAAAAATTCAAAAGTTACTTTTCCCAGACGGTCAATGGCTGAAAATATAAATTTGAATTTAAGTTTTTTATATGGTCTCCTTCTATTAAACTGTACTAAGACAAATATATAAATACAGATATATTTATTCCAGAATGTCACGGTGGACCACCCTGTATATATTTCGCATATACCATAACCTATATACGGTCCTAAGCGTCCGTACTATTTTCATTGAGCAGAATCGAAATTACTACACGTTCTATTGCCAAATACCTGATGGCGCAGTGCGCGCGTAGTGTCACGATTATGATAATAATACTGTATAATATTTTTTGTTCGAAAAAAAAAGTTTATTGTAATAATTTTATTATACTTTTTGTGAACTGGACGGCTACTAGTCGGATTGTTTATTTATTATTCACTGCTGGCACAAAAACGTGAGAAGACGTCGTACCCGTCATGTCTCCAGGACACCGTGCTAAGCATGGGCTTACACCTAATATAATATACGCATTTTGTACACTACGCAGCACATTAAAGTCTGAACGGGATTTACGGAGTCGCGCGCACGACGAATAATAATACAATAAATACGGTCCATTATAAGGCCGCGCGAATTGATTAAACATTGAAGGAGCTCATAAATTGTTGTTTTTATTCTCGAGCTGTATGGACTTCTTTAGAGCTACGCCGCCCCTCACAGACACGGCGTTTTTGTGAGTGCACACGCGGTGGTGGCACGATAGTATCCACATGTATACTATATATATATATATAGGTACAGCGTCGTGCATTCCACGTGACTTTTAAAGTATTCTATTCCCAAACAGAAAAACTTTTTCAACAGCTTTCCAGCTCCGTTTAATCCGACTCATGTTTTTTTCAATGCTAAAGTTCGTTCGACACACTTGCGCGTCGAGCAAATTTATACAATTTTTATTTTTCATCTTTTGGGTCAAGCGCGCACGAAGTTTTAGCTCAAAAATACCGGTGAAACTTTCCTTTTATTATTATTATTATTATTCCTCTACCTAACGGATATGAAAATCTTGACCGGATGTCCATATTAATATATACCTACCTACCTTTTTCCATTTTTTTGTCGAATGAATGCATAAGAAACAAAAAAAAAAAAAAAAACGTTATACTTTGTTCTCGCACACATACAGTATACTTATTTATAGGTTATTATACGACGTGTGTACTGTATATAGTGTATAATATAATGTGCGCACTTAAAAGCGATACAGTACACTCGTAAAACCGACTTCAAACCATAGTAAATATCTCATGAACTTTGCCCCCTATCCGGTTCCGGTCCTGTTCGCCGATCTTAGACTATTTTTCTTATTTTATATTTTAAATAAAATTTAAAAACCTCATTTCACAAACGATCAACACCATAATACCATATTACGTCGCGCGTGATGAAGATGAGTGATCACGTTTTAACGTTTCTACGATAATATGTATAATATGACGTTTAAAAACATTTTAAAAATGCACGTCTAGTCCTAGCAGATTGATTCTGGTACCTATACAATATATATATATATATGTATCGTTTTTATTGAAGGCAAAATAAATCGATATTTGATAAAAAAAAATTAGCTCGTAATCTCAGAGATGTACGCGCATACGGTAGTTTTGTAACTATTCGAAAATAATCGACTATATACAAGCACTTGCCGAATAGTTTGAAAAACTATCCATTACCCCCGATAAGTGGTTTTTAATGACTCTGTCGAACAATCCTTTCGGTGGAAACGAGTATCAAAAATTGGGGCGGAAGATTGAAACATAATTTAATTATTCGCCCTTCGCATGTAATGGTTATCTAAAATATTGGGGAGGAACAAAAATACGATATTTATTTGTCGGCTTAGGGTTCTAAGGACGGCGGCAGCGGGCAACTGCGACCGCTAGGGTGATTTTTTTTATACATTTTTCCCGGGGCTTAAAATGACTCACTTTAAACTCTTATTTCAACATGATATCTCCCCTTGTCGAGAAACAAATTCCCGTTACTCTGATAAAATATGCGGTGAACCTTGGAGATTTGTTACGATTATCGTTTAACCGTCTCCAATAGTGTGTTATGAATATTATTTTAAAATTCTGCCCTTTATAATATACAATGGTGAAACTAAACTGATATCCTATTTTTCATGTGTATATATTTCTAGTGTTAATCTTTATAACCGTACACACGCATTGATTACGTTCGCGGACGGTTTCGAACGGTCATGCCAGTTTCATACGTTGTTCCCGGCGACTCACGTAGGACCCATCATAGTAATAAGTAATAACCAAATAAAACGCGATGCCACGTCATGGTGCATGTTGCATAAGTGTGTAGAACTACATGTCAGGGATTTCTAAAATTATGCGTATCCCGGGTATATCCCTGTACAGTGTACACTTATACAGTGGGGTAATTACGGGGGGGGGGGTTTGGATGTAGTATGACTTTTTTTAATTAATGTGTTAACTAATTTTAGTCTTTTTTTTTAAAAACTTATTCCTTACATACAATATTTTGTTATGAATATACCAATAAAATATTGTAGCTATTTAGTATTTGTAAATGTGAATATTTTGTAATTTGTAATTTTATTAAATACTATGATTACATGCAATGGCGTAACTAGTAGAAAATGTTTGCGATAGCGAACACTTTTATATGCTTCACATTCTCCCATAAGCACAAATAAGGGGTTACGGTGGGATACCCCTCAAATCATTATTCTGACATTTTTTCCATACTTTTTAATTACAACAGCTTATGATAATTGACAATTGATGAAGGATAAACAAATTTAATTTTGACAAAAATTTGTTTTCTGATAAGCCCCCAAAATTTAAAACACTATGTGCGCCTATGCCCTATAGTCCTAGCTATACAATGTAGCCATATATTGTAAACGTAAGTGGCCGTTGGCTGATAGGTACCTAACCAAGATAGTTTATTATTAATTTAGAGTTCAATGCTAAACATTAGCTCTTTGAAAAAAAAAACTGTTGACCGGATGACTTAATTAGGTACGTTAGATATTCTACCAGCCCATCGGATGAACTTATAAAATGGTAAAAAGAAAATTATTTTTACAAATCGTTAGTGGCTCAGGGTCTAATAGAATATTCATTTTTGGGCAATCTCAGAACTTCGATATTTTAGAAAATTCTGATACTTGGTACATAGATGGTGAATTTAAAGTTGCACCTGAATTATTTACTCAAGTTTACGTTGTTCAAGCTAAATATTTCCATGGTATATTTCCTTATGTTTCATATTTTATTCGAAAATAACCTCGCGCCGATAAATGTCCTAGGCTCGTTATTCGTTTCTAGATTTTTTTGATAACTGTTTATAATGGTATTTATTTACTTTACTAAAACGATGACGTGTACGATTGCGTAGTCAACGCTCTACTCCGCCACAAGCCAAGGCTTACAGGTGTATATACATACATATTGTATTCTTTATTTCTTAATTATGTTTACGTTTTTTTTTTTTTTTTGTATGTGTATATTTGTACTTAAGCATAAAGAAAAAATTCAATACGTAAAAAAAAAATAATAATAATAATAATAATAATAAAAATAAAAATATATCGTGTGCACACGTAACACGGTGTATATAGGGGTATTATTACACTGTTTGTACAACAAGAGTATTGTAGGTGACGTGCAATGTAATACAAAAGGCGATTTACAACTCGACGGCGCGCGGCGCTACGTCCGTCGTCGTCGGTCGGAACAAAAGGGGCTACAATCATCGTAAACATACCAGTCGGCCATATTTCATCGGAAACATATTTTGTCAGAACCGTATTTTTTCGGAAACGTATTTTGTTGGAAGCGTATTTTAACGGAAAAATATTTTATCGGAAACACATTTTCCATGAACTGCATGCAAAAAAAAAAATTTCCGATTATTTAATTTCCAAACATATATATTTCCAAACAAATACTATTCCGAGCATATATTATTCCAACTGAAAAATTTCCGATGAAATATTTTTTCAACTAAATACGTTTCCAAATTAATATGAGTCCGAGAAAAAACATTCTGAAAATATATGTTTCAACAAAATATTTTCCAACAAAATATAGCCCTCCTATTATTTGTATGCGACGAATAAAATGTCCTTATATTATTATATCATTGTTGTGCGTGCGGCGTACGGCGGCGTGTGTTCGGGGTCCGGGGCAAATTCTGTCGACAAATAGCCGGTCATTCGCGTCCTCGTCGCACCCTATTAAATCACACTGTATAATATGCAGTGTGAACGGTGGGGTCGGCATCGCACGCGTGTACGTAGGTACCTACGTATGTAAGTACGTATATAATCACCGATAATACGGCGGCGCTCCGACCGGTGGCGGTGGATTTCATGTCCCGCCGAAATAACCGTCATTATTATAAAAACGACCCTCGCGCGCCGTTTAAGACTATCGACAAACCCTATTGGTACGTAATAATATTATATACGAGTATACTATCTAGCCACCGCCGGTGTTATGTTATTATTAATCCGATCACGATGTTGATCGCCGTGACTTGTACTGCGATCGCCGTCGTCGATCCGAGAATATTTAAATGGTTTCCAAACGGTGTGCCGTGATGAGGCCTCTACAGGTGTGACGCGAAATTTCACAACAAACGTTTACGTAAAATTTCGTTAATTGATATTAAGAGGACGTCACACCATCAGAAAACACGTATAAAAATGTGTTTACGCATTTCAATAATATTACGGCTTATTGGGTGGTTTCAGAGAAAAAAAACATTTTGCAAAAGTTTTAGAGAACAACATTTTGAAGGTAATGACATAGCCTTTTTTTAAAATTGCCCCTAGGAAAAAAGTTACAAGCAGTTGAAAAAGTAAAAATTGGTTTTTTCGTCTTGGCCATAGATTATTAAATACTGAATGTATAAAAAAACGGATGTGTCATTATCTCCAAAATTTTGTTCTCTACAACTTTTGTCTAAGGTTTTTTGCTCTAAAATCACTCAGTGAGCCAAGTTTTTGAATTTAAAAATTCTTAAAACTAATATTTCGCGTAAAAATAAAATTATATTACAAATTATATTTAATTATATTGAAATTATATTCATTATACAATAACAGTCCCAAATTTGTCACTAAGACTAGATTTTTTATAAAATTGTAATCTACCTTGTTTTTCCATTTCGATAAATTAAATATTTACGACAATATATTGTAACAGGTATAGTATTTTTTTTTCTATCCTAAAAAAACACACCGTTTTCAATATTGTTTGCTAGTAATATACTGATATACAACTACACTTTGGTGTTAACAATTAATATGATGAAAGCCTACCGTAAAATATATATATATATATATGCATGTGACAAGTGTGCCACGGCTAAATATGGGTTGGGATTAGTGTGCCGCGAGGGGAAAAGGTTGGGAAACGCTCAAGTACACAGATCTCGTTTCGCAGCAGCCAGCCAATAATAAAACCATATCATGATGCCGTCGACTTGATTATGTTCGTACAATAACAATTGGGACCAGATTTCAAGAAACACGGACAATGCGTAGTACGTACAAGATAAACGCCTAATATTATACGCGTTAACGTTATACTATTGTTCTGTAACGTTGATTACCAAATAACTGCAGTTAATATGGGCATTGTAAGCTATGGTTTTCTGTCTCTGTCTTGTCACACGCACAACATAGGAATTTAGACGTTTTCTATTTCCAACGTGCTGATGACTCAATTGATGCGATAAGAATATTGTAAACTGATTTAAATTCGTCGTTACGTCCATACTTTGAATCGAATCTCCCGCTTTATTGATTTTGTCCCTCGAAATTTCACAAAATAGAATCGAACGAGTTGGAAACATGACAAAAGTTAATTTTTGGCTATGACAAGTACATAATTCAAAAAATTTAAGAAATTCGATCTAAAGTAGACTTAACGGTGAATTCGAATCAGTTTTCAATATTCTTATCACTTTAATTGATCGATCGATACGTCGGAAATAGAAAACGTCTAAATTCCTATATATTTCTCGTAGTGTGGCTTACAATCCCCTCAAGTCATATCACGATATACAATATTTCATAATACTTTTACATTTCGTATTTAGATGTCGTTCATTATGAACTTAATCCTACGAAAAATGACTTTTTTTTCAGTTGCCATCGAATAGGTGCACCCTCTAAACATTTTGGAACCCACCATTTGTGCATCACGCGTAAATCAGGACCTGATTACAATGCACGTGTGTGTCTGCTTGTGTTATAATACGAGTATGTATATATAGAGATTATGTAGACGTATACAGTCTCTTCCGGATGGTGATGAGACCGTCGGGTCGCGTTCGGGGGGAGGTGAACCTGTCAGGCGCAATTCGCGAGACGTATATTTCCGATGCGACAGACGACGGGTGTTTTATTTTTTTCGCTTTGAAGACAATCGGCTCATTCGGAATCCACGCATATGGGCACCGCATCAACCCCTTTTCACGCCCACTTTTTCAATTCGTGCGGCATTTTTAATACGCGCGCACATGGTGTTTTTTTTTTTTCGTACGTGCCCAGAGATTACAGGATAAACCTATTACGTAATGCATTGTTGTACATATGAGCGTATACACATATAGTATATATTTGTGTGTATGTGTGTGTGTGTGTGGTTTATCGTGGGGGTTTTCACAGCACGTCATGGGGGGTGCGCGTACCGCTGCGGGGAGGGTGAGTTCAGAAACTACTTAAAACCGGCAACCAATCTTACTAACGCAATTTTTTTCTTTTTTTTTTTTTCCAATTCACACTTCAACACACCTAAGCCCATTATATTGCATTTTATCGCCCGAGGGCGTTCAAATGCGCGCGCTCGAATAATGCTAAAGAGGAAACGCACGGGGAACACAATGTAAAAGAACTGACCTATTTTATTTTATTTTTCTCATTTCACGTTACCAAACACCAGTGGAAAATATAATAGTACTTTTATTAATTCGCAAACATGATAATGTCCGTAAGTCGACCAGACGACTGTGTGCGGCTCTTTCTGGTGCAAACGAATTTTATCGCACCGTATATATATATATATATATATATACGTCATATTATGTAGAAATAACGAAATTCAAAAACTTTCTTTGTTTCAGACGATATTATGATTATTTAAATTTACTCGAAATATGTACATATATATATATATATATATACATTTTTTTTTCCAATTTTCACACTTGAATATGTATATATCAGACAAAGTTTTCCAATCGTTAATGTACGCATTATTTGTAAATCGCTGTTCAATATTGTTTATTGGCTGGCAATTGTTCAGCTAAATATAATATGCAGTCATAATATCATTCACTCAGCGGATTTTTCGACATAAAAATGAAACGGAAAGAAACGAACGAATTTCATATAACACGTGATAAATATTTTTAAAAGCGAATCGAGTCAATAAAGGAAAAGCTGATACAGGAGTTGAGGATTATATATGGTTGATATAAAATCGCACTGAAAAAACCATTTACACTCGATTTACCGTAGGGTTTAAGATTGACAGGATATTTTTCAAATATAAAAAGCTTATAAAAACGATTGGACATCAAGTCTATTAAGTAAACAATCTCCGAATGAGACTCTATTTGTCCTGGTTTTACAAGAATACGGTTTCGTTTTAGTCCCGCTCGTTATCCCCATTTCTTTTTTTCTTTTGGCGTAAAAGAATCGTGTACACGGGGGAAAAAGTAGAAAACATGTTAGTTTCATACCTTTACAATGAACCTACGTGACCTACGATGGATAATAGTTGCGTTATTTATAAACAATTTGTGTTATTTGTAAATATTACGCTGTTGTACTATTTTTCAGCGATTGGTAGCAAATTATAGAAAATTATAAACAGTCAATACATAAACCCTACGGTAAGAGTGCGACTGTAATTTTTAAAAATGACAAGGACACAGGTAATAATATAAGAAACGTAATATATAAATTATTAGTGTACCAAAATATAATAACGTGTTAAGATAATATAGAAGAATAATTAAATTTTAATTTTAGCATTTTCCTTCTACTATGCTTTAGCCAAAACTGTTGTAGACATAAAATTATTATAATTATTCAAAAATAATGAATACAATTTTTTTATTACATCGCTGAAAATGTTTAATAAACAGCTATCCTGTGAGACTCATTAACAGTACTTATTAGCGTTTGTTAAGGTAATATTATATTACGTACTTTTTTTTTTTTTTGTCAACAGATGTGTATGTTTAATAATATCAACGGCGAAACAATATTTTCACATAATAAATTATTATCATGACAAGTATTTACTATTTAGTTCGTGACTTATGTAGGGTAACACAGCGTGTTATAATATTATTTACTAGGAATAATTTAAGTGACGTATTACTGTTCTTAGATGAAATTCAGAGTTAGAAAGTTACTGGAGCAAAAAAGTAATTTATCTACCATAGTCCTTAGCCGTGTAACTTCTAGCTATTCCATTTAAACTTTAATTAGTTATTGCGATACATTATCGTTCGTTATAGTTATAACATAACAATGATAATAGTTATAAAAAGTGTTGGTTCTGGAAATTTATAATATTGGATCGTGATTAAATGTTTGATTGTATGAATGATAAACACTTCATCAATAATTATTATAATCAATGTCAATGTATTAAATTGTTTGGGAAGATAACAATTATATTATTTTGAACATAATGACAAAATTAAAACAAAACATAAAATGGATTAGAGTTTCCAGAGAATCTGCCGGTATTTATTTCTAATTACTTTTAAAAACTGCAAAAACTGTCGGTTATTTTTCCCTTGACGAAGCTCATACCATTAAAAACGGTCCCGTTTTTGTTCAAAAGCAAGAGGTGAAAAAAAAAAAAATTAAAATTAACCTACAAAGCCTCTGGAGGACCGACGGGCCTTATGGATGATTGGAAGTTTTAAAAACTCGTTTCCCGTAATCAGATTATCCCGTCCAGGCCATTAATCATTATAATCTGGCAAATACTTTGCAGCCACGCCGCGCGCGCCGTTTTGGAAATGTTTTTCTATGCCAACACCGGAAGAAATGTCCGGAGATGAGTGTAAAAAGTTTGACATCAATTGCTGCTGTGTCCCCGCACCACCCCGTCACACCTAACACCGCTACCACTACCGCGGTGGTGGTGGCCACTTCCACCATCCCATCATCCGTCACTGACGAATGAATGAGCCGGCCAGGCGTGTGCGGAAACACGGCAGTATGGGCAAAGCACACACGCGGAAACTTAGGGGAAACTTCCACGATGGTTTTAAATGAAAGTCTGACAAATTGCAACGTGGTCAGTGTACGAAAATCGACCTTACGTACATGGTCTTTTGTTCTTGTTTGGCGGGTGACTAATTTATCAAAATTTCCGAGTATGGTATGTGCTAGTGGTAATTCGATTTAGACTTTTGCTGTCTGTAACCGACGTAAATCCAAGGGGTTCTGCTGGGGCACGAGAAAAAGTCTGAGGGGAAGGGACATTCACTGCGGAGTACCAATATATATATATATATATATACGCAGCCGAAACTGGCACGAAGCAAAAGCCGAATTTGGAGGGAGGAGGGAGATTAATACCATCAAAATATAAGTCTTTTTAGAATTTCATTTATTTTACTTGGTTGAACATTTATTATCCATTTAAAATAAACTCTATATTTTATGTAAGTAACTTTTATTAGAAGAAAAGACAGTTAATATTAATAATAATAATAATAATAATAATAATAATAATAATAATAATAATAATAATAATAATAATAATAATAATAATAATCTTAATATTAAACTTAGTTATTAATAAATTATTATTTGATTGTAAATATTTTAATATTCGTGTGCACAGAATACTACAATTATGTACTTAAAAGTGTTATCTAAGTTCGTTTATAGCTCTAAAAATTTATAGTTATGTTTATAATATCCATAGTATGGGCTATAGATATATAGTATATACGTAGGTATGTGGATTCCATATCAACGCGAATTCATAGATGAGTTATCATTTGAGGTATATGGCTAATTGTTTTATAAATAAACAACTGATATATAGCTCATATTTTTATTTTATCGGCGTAATATAATTTTATAATATCAAATAATAAAGAGTGAACAAGTATTAATACAGCTCTTTTTTAAATTCAATTACATATTATATTATATGATTAAACAATTATTTAAAAATAGGTATATAAGATAAATTAAATCTTTTAATATTTATTTAGAACAACAATTCCCAATATATTTTAAAAAATGTATCTATACATAAACTATATAATGTTACTGTATATATTAAAAACTAAGCTTTTAAAAAAATACCATCAATGTCGTTCATGATAAAATATGTGTACGGTTCATGACATTTATTTCATGACTTAAATTCTGTTAAAATTTATACAAATTAAATTTCCTAGTGAATAAATTATATATAAATATATTTTATTTGATTTATAAATACATCCAAAAGACCAAATTTTAATTGCATAATTTTAATACACCATGCTTCTAAGTACGATTTGTTGTACAAAAACAATTTAGCTGTATCGCGAGTTTCAGTATTTCTAACAGATGTTTACACAATATATCAAAATTCAACGTTAAAACAATTTTATTATTCTGTTCATATATAAAATGTACATCAACATTTCATGTCACGGGTATTTCATATTGAAAGAAATATATATATATATATATATATATATATATATATATGAACGTTATGTGTTATAATATATAAATATACGATACAATATTATTATTTTGTGTATAATAATGTATTGCATATAATATTATTGAGAAAATAAAAATCGTCTATGTAACAAGCAAATTGAATATTTCGTCATAATTATTGGTATGCGTTTTCAGATAGCTGCACAGGTACTGCTATAACGACGGTATTTATTATTCAGCTCGGTGCGCATGTAATAATATCATATTACATAATATAGATATTTGATGGTTTCGAAATGATTAAGACTTTACGTGTGTAGCGGGGACACTCGGTGACCGTATTATATTATAATATAATAATCATATTTGATTAAATATTACTTCTATATACATCTGTACGTCAATGGGTACACGAAAACCTTTCAGTTTTCCACAGATGAATCGCGTCGATTCGTTTTGTATTAAAAATATAGTAGAAATATCATGTATTATTAAAACGTATGCGATTCATCGAATGTATATAGGTACCCACTGATGGGTTTTTCATTTCCAACGAATTCAATCATTCGGCACATCAATTGAAACTTTACATTGTTTATGAGACCTATAACTGGATCCAACTGGATTACATGGACAGAAGTTTGAAAGATTTATTGTCACGCGATTCCAAAAATCCACGTACTATGGTGTTTGAAGATATTATATACTTATATAATGTAATATAATATCGTTAAATGGAAAAGTAAATATCGAAAACGAGTAGAGTTTTCACGAGTATTTTTCATCTAAACGAAAATGTCATAAATCTTTTCATTATTAATATATATATATATATATATATAGGACATAAGTAGTTAGGTATTATTAATTTTGAAAATAATAAGAATATAATTCAAAGTTGAAAATATGCAAAAAAATATTATTATAAATAAAATTAGTCTGAAGAATATTATTGTTTGTATTGTGTAACCGTAAAAATATCATGAATAATATTTCAAACTTAATAATTCAGAGGAAAGCAATATTGTAATAGTGACAATTTCTGTGTTAATAATAGTGCAGTTGAATATATTAATAATGTATTACGACCAAAACAACAGAAAAAAACGATAAAAAGAGCATTGTAATAATCAATAATAATAACGATTGTTTAAAAAATTATTTTTTAGATCAATGTTTTTTAAATGTCTAATAAACCTGTTTTATATTTATCATAATACTCAAAGCTTGAAACCCTATTCCGAACTTATTGTCATAATAATGTTTATGTAGAGTTAGACTTATACCGCGTATTCATTTGCTGTATTGGACAAAGTACACACAATAACGTGCGCAAGTAAATTGTTATTGCGGTTCAAAAGAAGGTTGCGCTCTATACGCTGCGTAGGATCGCTATTGCACGAGCTCAATAAAAAAATAAAGCTAATGTAAAATATAGAAGCCAAAAGAAAAATATTATTTTCCGGCTTAAGGCGAGAGCTCTCTACCCGAAAGGGCAATTGAGGCCCGGGCAGCGACGGCATTTTGTTTGTTTCCTTTTAGAACCCTCGAACGTATACACACGTGTATATATATATTGTTAGGTACTTTTAATTTTATCGCCGGCAACGAACTGGAGAACGGCAGTTGGTCCATGACGTCTTTCGACCTCCGACCCTTGGCAAGTACGTTATATTATTATCTTGAACTTGCTCTCCGTCCGTCGGCGTTTTCTTCACGCGCACCCAAGTCCAAACGATAAATTTTACGATACGCCTACGATAATGTGAAACGGTAAACAGCGAATTCTCTCCTGCCGCAGAACACACACACACACACACACACACACACACACACACACACACACACACACACACACACACACACACACACACACACACAAAAAAAAACACACACACACACACACACACACACACACACACACACACACACACACACACACATACATACCATCTAATTCCAATTACGTGGCCCTGCTGATGAAACCTGCGGGTGACCTACTGCAATAGCGCACCTGGTGCATACTCTACATGTACCCGGGTCTTTTGAAGTTTTAATGCTCTTTAGCAGGTGTGCAGAACGAAAGCAACAAATGTAGGTGGCGGCATGCTGCTTCTCTCTATAATAATTTTTTAATGTGCACCCCGTGGTTTTATGCGATCGAGCTCTGCAAAAGCTTTAGGCAACAATGATTTTGATCGACCACCGCTGCTGTTGCAGCCAACGTCTCGAACCCCAAGAGCATTATTCGCGTATTTATCCGTTATAAACTGTAAACTGCCCGCCTCTAAGTCGATGACGTCCAAAACCTGCAGCAGCGGAAAATTCCTTGTACATCGATTAAACTATAAACACATCACACGCGGTACCGGTACCGTTGTGTACACGATATTATTAAAAATAGAATTTCCCGTCTGAATTTTCTCCTATCCCCATTAATCATGCGCGGTGACACAAAGGAAATTTGCCAAAAATAATTCCCAATGCGTCGCGTCGTGGGTCCCGTCGTCAGAGTCGCATACATTATCGCCCATAATATTCCGGAATAATATTATAATATACTGCAAAAGCTACCATATAATGCGGCACGAGAACTTCTATATACGCATTACAAGGAATTTTAATATAACTATTTTACGACACGGTTCCACTGCTATACCACCACGTGCTGGTAGTAACGTTTTCACCGATTTAATACAAACAAAAAAAAAAAAAAAAACATTAAAACGATTTGCACTAATTCCAGTCGATTGCACCCAATATTCTGGAGTTGAACATGCTTTGTTTGGTAAACAACTATTTTTTTTATTTTCTTATTTTAATTTTTCTTGTTGTTACTTTTGTACCGTAATGAAATTCAGCGAACAAAATAAAAAAAACACAATTAAGACCGTCGTCATTATTTAATCAAAACATCACTGAACAGAATCAACTGCAGCAGTTGTGTGGCGACTATACCGAACTATACCGTCTAAAGTTCTTTGCGCCATAGTCAATAGAATAGAACTAGAATTTTACAAATGTCGTTTTATTATTTACCTGTAAAATTCAGTCATTCCCTCATGCACGTTATTAGATTCTAAACGTAGTGATGGAATCTATTGGTTTTACAATAATGTTTTTTTTTTATTTTTTATTTTTTTATTTTTTTATTTATTTATTTATTTTTATTTTTTTTTTGTCTGAGACACCTTTTTTGTTAATAAAAATTCTTCGATTTTCTTAAACAGCATTAAAAAATCGAAAAAAACGATAAAAAATTACAAAAAAACGGGAAATTTTACGCCAAATCCCGTTTTTACTAAATACATTTTTTTTAAATGCTCTAACTCAAAAACGAAAAACCGCAACAACTTGAAATTTTTACCAAATCCTTATATTGGCGTTCTCTATACATGGTTAAGTTTTCAAAGTATTTTGACATATTTTGTCATATTTATAGACAATTTAAATTTTCGATTTTTATAAGTTTTTTTTTAAAAAATATCTATAAAAGACCGAAAATTCTTAAAAATTTAATACAAGGTTTATAATACGTTAAAATTATTGTCACTAAAAAATTTCGGAGATCGTTTCACTCAAATTTTTTTTATAAGCCCATAAAGCTCAAATTTGTATAAAATGTGTCAAAGAAAAATTTTATGACTGTTTGAAATTTAAATTTTTACGAAATTGCATTAAAATTCAATTTAAATATAAAATACTATATTATTATATACACATTTTAGACAAACATATTAACTCCGTTCAGAATCGTTATTCGTATACAATGATATCTATCATTGCATTCAAATTTAACAAATCCATTTTAATAATGACCTATCCTATAAACGAGGTACACTCCACCCCCAACTGTACAGCAAAGATAGGCTCATCCGTTTTTTTTTTTTTTCTAATTGGACCTGGGGTGTTTACCGATTCCATTTAAATACCTATGCCTTATGGTTTTTTTAAATTTAATATTTAAATTATATTCATAAAACGATTACATTTTCAATATAATTATCATGCTATAAGAAAGTATGATGTGAAACGCACCTTATACGTTAAACAGATTTGAATCCCATAAATCCGTTCTAACATTTACCTTCTACTATACGTATTTATCGCATTTCTTTAACGATTTAAAAATTAGTTTAAATGCAAATGAATGCTCTTAATGATTGAAAATAAAGTATAATATTGTAATGTTTATCAAATTGGAGTGGAGTTTATATTGTCCATGTAAATTAGTAATACTGTTATTGTACCTGCCATATTTATTTTATGGGTCAAAATTTAATATTTAAAATTGTTTGATTAAAAAAATAGTTTTGTGAAAATTCCTAATTAAAAACCGTCAATATTTAGATATGTTAAATCCATTATTTAACGTGTATTTTTTGTTTACAATTTAGTGCCGTAAGTTAAAAAAAAAGAAACATTCAACATAGTACATGATATTGTGTTCATTTTTATATTTTCTTTTTATTTTATATTTAAAGTTTTATCGTTAATAAATATACAAATATTGAGTAACAACAGGAAAAAAATAACTTAACAATGTCATTTAAAAACCATTTATGTTTTTAATTTTTAATCTATACTTATATGCATTTCATTGAAAAAAATCCAGTAAAATATCTAATCGTATCTAAAGTAATTTCTCATTAGGGAATAGTCCAGGTGGAAATCATCAAATTGACTCCTACATATAACATGTGGGGGAGAACCCTTAACTGTTGATATCCGGGATGACTGAAATGTATTTTTGCTAATTGTTTTTTAAAATTGATTAATTAAAAATTAAAATGTGTTAAAACTATTCTTATATTATTGTTCATTTATTCGTCAGCATGGTGCATTATAATAGTCCATCTCCAGTTGTTCGTTGAGTAGATAAAATATAAATATATGATAAAATATGCATTAGAGATTAAATTTCCCGTTGTTGAACTTTTGAACGACATTTTTTTTTTTACATTTCAAGTCAGCAAATTTAGGACTTTAAATATTGAACGAACTAACTGTATTTATATACCAACAGCCTTTGAGCTTGAAATCAAACGTAAAAAACATTCTGGTGACATTGAATAATGAGTCATAAGCCCATGTCATTTAGATGGTATTATCGTAATATAAGGAAATTGTTTGGTATACAAAAACTGCAAGGAATAACTACGGCAGTAGGAACAAGTCCGTTCGTTCCTGCGCGGACAGTTTTAGAGCTGAAATAATACAGCGAGTCCTGCGGGTAGTCAATTGTTACGTTCAACAACGAGCTTTTCGTAAATCCGTAATTAATGTAATGTTATATTATACTTATTCATACACGAAAATAATATATTTTATTGGTCACACTCATTGAGCAATTTATATTAAATTTAATTGTAAATCATTTGTGCAACTGGTATACGAAATGATTTTTTTCGGAATCGATTCAGTGAGGGCTATACGATTGGATCGCAGTGACAACGATGTACGCACAACCGGTATCATCTAATCCCATAAATCGACGGTGAAACTAAAAGACGTTTTCCAGCGCGAAAAAGTTTCCCAGTCGTTTTGGGATCGAGAAAGAGTGCGATGAGCAACACCGTACATAAAAAACAATAAAAAAAAGATAAAAAACCAAAATGTCGTACCTGCACACGAAGAATCCCGTGAGCCGTGTTTGCCCCTGGTCGGTCTGTATATTATGTGATGACGATGACGCCGATGATAATATTATATTGCAATGATCGACGAAACGGCTACAGGATGTGGCAGGAGTACTCGGTCGGAGAACAACAGCCGCGCGAAACGGGAACCCCGGTGCGAAGCGGTTGTGGAAGAGGAGCAAGGGAAAAACGAGAGGAGAAAAATTGGGAGGGGAAAAAAAAGGAAAATATTATAATATTAAGGACACGATACGTGTGTTGCTGCACAAGGTACGCAAATGATGTTGCGTTAAAATTGTTAATATTTAGTCGTGAGGGAAACAAAGTCTCGAGATGGATACGACGACGACGGAGAAGACACGACGCGTGGTGTTGGCGCGTGCGACGCGTAAAGCTCGACCGGAACAACTGATAGCGGCGAAGGGAGCCCGAGCCGCCGCCGCCGCCGATACCGCACCCTGCGACCCGCTACCAGCGCCGCCGCCGTAACCACCGCAAACGGCGGCGGCGGTGGCGGCGGCAGCGGCAGTCTTGCCCGCGCACAATAGTCAGACAACCGATGCTCTTCCACTCTCGCTACCCTTTTCCCCACCGTCAATCGGTCCTATCCGCCGAATCTTCTCCCCTTGCGACCCATCCCTTTGCCACCCCTTCGAGCCACGTCGCTCCGTGGACGCGCCGATGTGTGTGTTTGTGTACGAGTGTGTAAATGTGTATGTGTATTGATATGTGTGTGTGTGTGTGTGTGTGTGTGTGTGTGTGTGTGTGTGTGTGTGTGTGTGTGTGTGTGTGTGTGTGTGTGTGTGTGTGTGTGTGTGTGTGTGTGTGAGAGCGCGCGTGTGTGCGTGTGTATGTGTGTGTGTGCGTGTAGGCTATTCTGCAAAGGACCTCGGCAGCGGTGAGCAGCCAGAGATAATAAAAATAACGAGGATCGCGACCGCGGTCACGGTCGTCGGGCGACACGTTGCGACGACAGCCTCGCGAATCGCTGCGTTTATTTCCCAAAATTTCAGAAAATCGCGATCATCCTTGCCCATCATCAACCCTCTGCTGTTGGACGCCAAAGGCATCTCACGCCACCGCCGAACGTCTGTTTTTTACCGTCGCAATATGCATAATATTATAATATAATACGTACACATTATGGCGTATCCATTGTCGTCCGTTCCTAGGTTTTGATTTCGTATGACATTTGCCGCATGCACAACTGCACACACACGTGCACACGTGCAGCACGAATACGTATATACGATAATACGCTCTTCCGCTGGATCGAACAATAATAGATATTATTATTATCATTTATCAAGACGTCTATCCGTTGCAGCGACTTTACTCGACATTGTGTGCGTCGACCTACGTCGAATTATTTCGTCCGTCGTTTTCTATAATATGTAATAATACATATATACGCTCCGATGCGAATCAGTAGACGGAAGAAAGAAATAAAATAAAAAAACGTCGGAAATTCCACATGTCCCTTTCATCCGTGCACCCAATCGCGGTTTCCTCATCATAATCGGTCTTATTTTTACGTTGCGGCACACTACGCGAACACATCTCTCCGTCCTGACCGATATCGATCGAGTGCCGGGTGCCGGTGGCGCGGGCGGTGCTTTGTGCACGCCGTTATTCCTAAATGCTGGATAAAAACTCGGGAGACGTATTTGACAGTAATCCCGCGGCGAGTATCATCCCTTCCCGCTCGGTGGCCAAACGATGAATTCTCGTTAGCAGCGGACGATGTGATGACGTGACCGCGATCGTCGATTTAATAATAATAATAATAATATATTATTATAATGCACCTATATGATATCTATATATACACATGTGATCGGTCCACAGGTGATATCGGTCCAGACCAAACCGCTGGGTCTAGAGACTTGAATTTGTGTACAGAGGGTTCCTTAAGCAATATAAGGGCGCACTAAGAAAGGATTTTTCAAAAGTCAACCTCTAAGAGGGTTAAAAGAGGGTTTTTAAAAATTTGTATAGATTATATATAGGGATGTATGTATTTTTTCCTACTGTTAATCACTGTTACCAGTGTCAAAGTATCAATTATATAGGTATATTATAAATTATAATAACCTGTCACAGGTAATCGGCGACTGGTGATTGCAATACACAATAGGTGCCAGCGGTGGAGGTCAAAGTCCGAAAACTATATGAAGTGGTGAAAACGTGTTGCTTTTTTACCTATAATAATAATGTTTACAGTCTATAAATAATGTATGTTATCAAGGAATCTAATAGTGCTATAACATTAACACACACACGCCACACACACACACACACACACACACACACACACACACACACACACAATTATTGTGTAAATTTACACGTAATATTAGCACTAGCAATACAATTAAATTAAGCACTAACATACGGTTATGCTAAAAAAGAAACTAATACACGGGCAACGCCTTGTCGGGACAGCTAGTTGTATTATAATTTGATGATTAATGTTAGTAAAAAGAAGAAAGCATCTTAAAATATGAGCATAGTTGTTATAAGAAAAGGCTCATAATCACCACACGTTTGGACCGCGTGGTTTTATTCGGAAGCGTGACAATAGTTAAAAACAAAAGGCGATAGATATGTTGGAAGCACTAGAAATGTGATGTTGGAAAAAAAATGCATGGAATAAGTTGGACTGTGGTAAGAAAAAATGAAGACAACATTAGAAAAAGAACATTGACAGATACTTTACAGAGATGGCAAATGATAGGACACGCGTTGAGTCATGGGGATGGATTACTACATAGTTGTTTGATAAATTGAAAAAACGATAGAAGGAACACGATCAAGAGGAGAAGCCCTAGAACGAAATTCGTCAGCCAAATAATGCAGGATGCAGGAATCACTTCTTACAGGGAACTCAACCACATGGCGCATGACAGGGAAAAATGGTGAAGACATTTGCTGTGAAAATAAAATTGTTTAAAACCAATCTCGGGAATGAAAACAAAAAAAAAACCTGTGTATATATATATATTAATGTATATAAGTTTTTTCCGCTGCAGTGCACAACATCCCGCTCGTATTTATTCATCATTATTATTCAAGGTATCTGGTCAATTTTTTTCCCCTCCGCGTTCTTTACAAGACTTTACTTTTCCATAATTTCGCAGTAATAACTAATAAGTATACTATATTATACTACTTATAACCGCAAATGCGTGTATAATTACAAATCCGTTTTCCTAAGTATCGTCGAGTTCTTTTAGCCACATTGCGTACGATACCGTTCACTATATTATTATAACATATTATAATATATGCTTACATAGCGCAGTCGGTTTAAACTTTGATTTAAGCATAGGCAGTCTTCACATACCGCGGTTTCACTTCATTAAAACGTGTATGACACGCAGCTAGGCTATGCGTTTTAATGGTACTCGAGACGATATACGATGATATCCTTTGCACTAAATCGATTACACTTGAACTGCTGTAATAATAGTATATATACGTATAATATGCTTGATGGGCTTGGTTGAGGTCTATAACTTAACGCGTTTTCTCAGTCCGAGTAAAATACCACAGGAATAAAAATAAAACATTGATTCTCTATACGTTTACAACTTTATCATATTTTTAAAATATATCTGTTAGGTATGTATAATTATAATTATATATTGTGTATTGTTATACAGTATTATATATAGTTATATAGTATTATACTATTATATATTTTTTATACGCCTATAGAGTTTTGTGCTCGGAACAATTATTATTAATTATTTACAACACGTTTTCTCATTTAAGAAAACAAAACAAACGAGTATTTATTTTTATACCTGTATCTATCAAAGTAATTTGAATTTACTTAACTTCAGGGTTGGGTTATCGTAGGAAAAATCATAATAATCTATCGAATCGCAATCGCATTAAGCATTCCATTAAATGGATAGTTTTCACTGTAAATCTCGTTGTCAGTATATGTAGAACAGTAAATGTATAAAATGTTTGTGGTACACGAGAACTAATTGGAGATACGTTTTAGGGTATTTGACTTTAAATTATTCAGGACATTCGATTTGAGAGTTAGTAATTCATAAAGCCAAAACACATCATTAAGCTTGCATATGTTTTTCAGTAATGTATTATCGATTATTATTCTCACCCCTCTCTCTCTCACCCTTTTTATTGCAGATATTATAGAAATGCGATATCACATTTGATTATCATCTTAATTTGATTTTTATCAAAATAAGCTCGGATTTTTAAGTTTTATTGGGTAAAGCATATTTCGGAACTTCGACATACGTTGAAATTAAATACGATTTCTAGTCGATATACAGTCTGACAGTCATATGCTACAAACTTACATACAAGAACTTATATACTACTTTAAAAGTAATTTCCTGCATAAAAACATCATTGTAAATTTGCAAAACTAATAGCTTTTCCGATCCGCTCAAAATGTAAAATAAATCAATTCATCAAAAAACGTTTTGAAGAAGTGGAGTGATAAAAAAAGAAAATGTTTCAAGCAATTGTATATTTATTGATTTTTTTTCTTCTATTACTATAACAATTATATTATACTCATGTATAAAATACATATATATTAAATATACGTTGAAGTCATCGATGAATCATCCCGAAATGACTGCATCACAATTTAATTTAATTTTCTATTTCTCTTTAATTATTAATTCATTCTTGAAATTTTTTTAAACATTCTTATAGCCGAATTCACCCCGTTAACATTCTTTTTATTTAAAACTTTTTTCCGGTGGAATTTCAGTTCCTGTTAAACGTTTCAACTTTATTTCACGTGTTTTCTGTACATCAAATGATAACAGTGCAGTGTTATTCAGTTTTTTGTCTATATTATAATAAATTCAAATAACAGCATAATATCGTATTCAATATAATATAGATACAAGATTGACGGACACATCCGACCGGATTTCACCTGTTGTGTTTATACACTGTTCGCATTCTAAATATTATGTAGAAATCATTTGAACGGTTATGTGCATTGTATTCAAAACGAACTGTTTTAAATAAAAATTAATTCCATAAGATGTTATTCGAAATACATTATTTTATTTATTATCATCGGTGAATTGGACGTAAACCTATAAGATTTTAATTAAAACACTGTGATTATTTGTTCATTTTTATTAAACGGTTTAAATTTGTATTTTTTGTTAGTTTAATAAAATTTAAAACACATAACATATTAATCTAAAATTAAAATACAATCTTCTTTCAATTACATAGGTTTTTAAAGACATTTAATAAATTATTATAGTGTATTATATAGTTACAATATTGTGCAAACAATGATTTCATAAATAAACTATGAATATAAAATTTTAAAATTATTATTGATTTTTGCGAGCAATATCGTATTAGTTGTTTATTATGATTTTATTAAAACCAATTAATCTATTTCAAATTCACAGGCTAAACTAACACTAAACTTTAAACTATATAGTGTATACCATTCTGACGTAGTATTTTACTTAGCTGCTTTTTTTTTAACGAATAATATTTGATTTGAGATATATTAAATGGATACAACATAAATAAAAATAGATATTAGGTAAAAAATAACGATAATATAATTTCAAAATAATAACAATAATTACTTAAAAGTTTATTAGTTTCCCGAAAGAGCATATCTTTAAATAATTTTCCGAGCTTAGAGTATCTAAAACAACACAAAAACCCTATGAGTATAATTATAGTATATTTGACTACAAACCGGCAGGTATAGGCGCAGGCACCGTGCCAGAATTTTCTTTCTGGGGGGGGGGCGGTAAAGGGTAAGTAAATTATTTGAAGGGGCAAGTTCAACAATTTTACTTTTTTCAAGAACAATAAAAAAAAAGTTAGGTAATGATTATTGATCTATGTATCAGTAAACACAGTAATACTATATAAGTGCATTTCTGCATATAACATAAATTTATTAGATGATCGTAATATTTGAAAATAAAAAATACAATTAAAGGACCTTAGATTTAAAAATTAAAAAAAAACCGTCTTAACTGTATAGGCATGCATTTCAGCATAAGACATAAATTTAATATATATTAGTAATTAGTAACAACATTTAAATATGAAAATATTTTTAAATATATAGGTGAATTTCTGCATGTAACAAAAATGTATTACATAATAGTAATATTTGAAAATAAAAAATACAATTAAAGGACCTAAGATTTTTTTAAAAATGTAAAACTGAAACTATTAATATGATTTATTTAAGTGATAACGTATGCCGCGCCCCCCCGTGAATCCGTGTTAAAATATCTGGGGGGCGAGAGTAGGGCGAGAACCTATCCTGGGTGGGCCATCGCCCACTCTTGCCCCCCCCCTTTGGCGCCGTCCCTGTATAAGCGCTCATTCATTTATCTGTTATTCCACACTTCGAGTTACTAAAAATCCACGAATAAACATTAATTTATAATGAGAATAAAATATATCGCATGACGCACATGACGTATAAAAATAATAATATACGCGTTTCGTGTACGCATATTTTGATACTGTTAAATAATTAGATTGCTAAAATAATAGCGTTCAACTCCTGTATTTATATGTAATGATTAGATTTTCTGGTCTGCGTTGGATAATTATTTTGAAATAGTTGTCCGAGTAAATAATAGGAATAATTTTTCTGAGCATGAATAATGAATAACATCATTATAATCCTTCAATATAAAACGTTTTAAAATTCATACATGTTCTCAAATGTTTACACTGGTGTAAATGTTGAAAAGTAGATATTATATACACCGTGCGCATGAAAAATATGTCTACCTACATATGAGGCGTATACGTTTTTTTTTTTTTTTATAAAATCCCAGTAGGCAACTCCATTTAAACAAGTATGGAAACCGTTGAACTATATATAATTTATACTTTTCTACTTTTTTTTTTCAAGTCTCTTTTCCTTTGAACCAGTGGCGCACCCAGGGGGGAGTCTTTGGGCCAAAGCCCCTCCCCCAAAAAAAAATATATTTTCACTAAATTATACATTATTATAGCATATTTTCTCAAATATAGTCCTACAATGAGGATTAATTAAACATATAATATAACATATAATAATAATGATAAAAAAATTACCATTTATAATTTGTGGTAATTATTTACTTATGTGTAAAAAAAATGTATATAAATAAAATAGGAAAATATTTAAACCCCTCCCCCCAAACAAAAATTCTGGGTGCGCGCCTGCTTTGAACAGTAAAAAATGAACGAAAGAAAATACCGTGTTATCTGATTGTAAGCCGTATTTTATTTTCAAAACGTCTAAATGTCATAACAACGAATTTAGAATTTTATTATCAGATGGCTACGAAAAAAAAAAAAAAAAATGTTACACGAAAAAGTTCAACGAAATTGTCGTGTGATCAATAGTATATGTTGTTAAAAATCTGCACTACTCTAACGCGTACTATTTTTAATATCTCCCTATTATACATTGTTATAGCTATTATATCAGAGGTTCCCAACCTTTTTTGACTCACGGCACCCTTAGTCATTTACTAAAATCCGGAGGCACCTTAGGCCCTATACTCTATACTATATAGTCTATAGACCACTTTGGTTTTATTAATCAGTTATATTATAGTCTGTTTTATTATTCACAGATTTTTCATGAAATCGTTTTTTCTTATAAAAATATATTTCAAATAATTTCGCGGCACCTTGGTTGGGAACCTCTGTATTATATACATTGCTCGTATAAAAAACGAATACAATCATAAATCAATGTTGCACACTTATGACCGTTACATTTAATTTAAACATTACATTTACCTATTGTACAGCTTTATGGAAAATTCAACATTCTTTTCTCGATTGATTTGCCCAACACGTCTTGTTCGTATCATATTACATGACGTCCATGTAATATGTGCTAATGATTAATGTACTGTATGGGTAAGAAAAACAATCGTTTCGGGATTTTATCGGCAACTTAAATTTTAAAAAGTATAATACGTAGTCTGTTCAAAATCAAATTACAAATTGTCTCTTCACGAAAATATACCTAATACGTATACAATCGAGTGCATGCGGTGTAAAGTGGATTTCATGAAAACATAAACTCATACGATTTCATATCGACATATCTTATCACTTGGTCAAATCAAATGTTTTCTAACCAAATTTTTCGAAATAGTAATCTCTAAATCAGTGGTTCTCACTCTTTTTAGGACCACGACCCAATTTTCATCCGAAAAATCATCCACTACTCACATGGTTTCAACTATCAAAAAGTACTTAGTACTTAAGTAAAACAAACATACGACTTTTTACTACCTATTATATGAATTATAATTTTAAGACCCGTCGTAATTGTTAGTACTAAATAATTACTATTACTATGATTATATATTATAATTATAATTTAATTTAACATTTTTTTCTTGGAATCTAATTTAAAACATTTTTCACGACTCACCAAAAATTAACTCACGACTTACCAGTTGATCGCGACCAATAGTTTGAGAGACACTGCTTTAAATGATAACACGGTCTACGTACTATACAGCTACAGCATCCGATTAGACGCTTGGTCCGTAATCTTAAATTTTAAAGAAATATTTATATATATATATATATATATATATTGGTCCCACCTCAGGAAAAAAAAACACAATTTTTTACTCTTCTCCGAGTAAAATGTAACGCAATATCATTATTATGAATGAATTCTGATTCATGACAGTTCACAAGTGTATATTTTTTTAACGGATGACAATGGTCCAGACTTCAGGATTATATTGCAATCACGAAAAAATCAATTGAACAATTTTTATCTTTATTTTTTTACGCTGATTATGAACAAACGGTTTATGCCTTTCTGTGACAAAACATGTATATATATATATATATATTTGTTTAATGTTTATGCGGTGATACGTACATAAAGGTTATTTTCCCCAATTTACACGATACATGCAACGTGGAGTAAATGAATATTCAATCGCTTGTCCGACACGTGCACGTACGTATGATAAATATGATAAACATATACATACATACATATATATATACATGATAAAATACCAACAAGCAGGTGGATACACTACAGAACCAATGCACGTTTAAATAGAACTTTTCGACTTCAATCGATCCGCAAAGAGGGTATCAGAGAAAAAGTATTGTTACACGAGGAATCTTATTTTTGTACGATACAAGGTAGAAAATAATAATGGCGATAGTAAAAATTCAAAGAGAAAAAAAATCTGGTTTGTATATGTACTGCATGCGAACACTAACTGCTTTTATCCGTTTTCACGCAAAAACGTTAGCGTTCGAAAACTGGTATTTTCGACCCAGAACCGTATCTGCATATACTTAAAGCTCGTGCTCGGGCACAAAGGGTTGGGAGGAAGGAGGGAGAAAAGCGGTAAAAAAAAAAAAAAGAAGAAAATCACGTCAAATCTTTGACAGTCGTGTGCCGCGGGTGGATAACCCGCAAAGTATACCGTGACGTGTAACCCCACAACCACGACAACCACGATGACGACGCGTAAGAATATTCACGTAGATAAATTAATGATACGCGTAATGTATACATATTAATAACGCCACGGTGAATATTGCGATCAGCCATGTAGTGTACCGTTGTATGTTGATCACGCAATATTCTGTGACGTATAGTGGTGGTGGTTGTGGTGGTGGTTAGCGAGGGTATAATATACGTATAAGCTACCGTAAAACCTCTGAAGATGCGTGCGCGGTACATATATTATCTAAAATTTAAGAGCGTAAATTTAAGACCAAATTTTCGCACAAATCGTCAACATCCCGAATATTTTATTACATTTTAAGTGTGTGTATTCATGTCCAAACTTGTATAGTGCGGCACGGGAATCGGTAAATCCTGCATTATATGTAAATCTCGGCATTGATAAAATGTATACGAGTATATTTCAATGACGAGTTTCGCGCGTTCGGAAAAAACGCCGATATTCATCTGTACTCTGATTAAACCTTAAAAAAAACCGTACAAACAAAACGGTCTACATTTGATTACAGTAAAATATATAATACTGTCGACGGTTTTTTTATTTTACTCAAGTTTCGTGTCAACAATCAGCATAAAGGTATACCTGTTAATATTTTATAATATCTTCGAGTACAAGTATCGAGGTAGGTATATGTACACATTATTAAAATAATAAATCATATTTCACAATCACTGTTGGTCACATCGTTAGAAACTGATATTTAGAAATACATACCTACAAAACATTGGTAGTTGGTACACCGCATAGACTGACTACAGGGCACGAAAAGTTTATACAATTATTATCGAGGTACTATTGATAGTTGATATAAATTTATCGTAGCTAGTGATAATAATTTATCGGAAAACAACAACATTAATTAAGAAAATATTTAACCCACATTCAGATAATGCACTTATATTACAGTTTCAAACTTCAAATATTATTTGAATATAAGCACGTTTAAAATATTATAACTTATAAGGAATTTGTTTGAATTAAAAGTGAAATATTTTCTAACAACTATATCGGTAGATACATAATGTTAAATGCTTCGTCTTAAAATGTCATGTATAATTTAGTGATACATATTAAGTTTTAACGCCGTTATAAATATTACCAGAAACGAAGACATCAGATTAATCGGCAATTTAGTTTCATCACAGCATTTAAACACGATAGTTAAGTTTTTTGTTTACCAACCATTTAGTTCCGTGAAAGTAATATGTAATTTTTTATGGAATTTAATCAGTAACATTAGAAAATATTCAATCCACAGATTGAGTGAGTTAAAAATCAAACCAAACCACCTAAAACTGCAATATTTTGATGGACTGGGGATGGTGAGGACATGTGCTTTAAAACAATTATATGACGTTATGTATTTTATTCATTCAAAATACAACGTACACGCTATAGTAAAATCCAAGTACATATTTTACATACGAACACGAAAAAAATTTCAAAAACATTTCATATAATAATTACATTATTAACGTTTCGAAAATAACTAAATAACCGTGTTCACGTGCTATAAATGATATGTAGTAAATTACAGGACAAATAAACTTTTATAATAATAATTGTAATGTATTTGTTCAATTCACGCTCTAAGACTGTGTCGTATTATTATATTTACAAGTTAAATAAGTCTTCGTGGGACTTGATTGGATGAAAGTAAATAGAACGAATAAATGCGTTTTTATGTCGGGTTTTATTGTACGTTTTATTGCACTAGGTATGATGATAGCCATTATAATATTATATAGCGTTTTGTTATACGCAAACACGTTTTTATTGGCCGACAGCGCTTTGTTAAAGTTAAAAGGCAGACAATGTACGGCAGACTTGTGAAAAAGAAAGAATGTTGAGCAAAAGAGATGGAGGGACAGCAAAAGAGTGAGAGAGCGGGTGGGAGATAGAATGGAAGGGGTAGAAAATGAGAGAGAGAGAGAGACGGCAAGACAGTAAGGGATGATTGAGAGAAAGGTGCACGTGGGAGGTTGGTCGACGAAGACAATTTATTAAAGTCAACGGTATTTTTTTAATAGATAAGCACGCAAACAACCAATTACCATCTCGGTGTACAATATTATATATTATTTGCTCGTATTAATAACGTTACGGCAAATTAATTTTGCGCACCATGGACGAATAACGTAAACGCGACCGCACAAAAAGTGATTTGTTTTCGCAATCTTTCGACCGCATCGGTCGGTCGGTCGAGTGTACAACGTACGTCGCTGCACGCGATAAATTATTTAAGGAATGCAACCGGATGTACGATGCAATTATTAACCAGTGGAATGAGAAAAACGGCGTCAGTGGTGTATTTTATAATATAATATATGTTACACTGAACAAATTCAAAAGTTAGTGTTACGTTTTCACTGTACATGATAATCTATCGTTCTGACGGACGATGCACAATATGTATTGTTATTATAATAATGTGTTGTCACGGGAAAAGAAACGCTTTAAGAAACCTTTGCGTAACGGTCGTGACGTTCGATTTTCATTTTGCTTTTTTACCAACGTCCACAATACTACAGTGGTGTACGTATACACAAAGCTTGTTGAATTACAGACTTCTCCACGAAATTGATTGCTTTCCGTTTTGAAACGTTATTAATGTTGATTTATTATTTTCCAGACGAGTTTATAGTTTGTCACAGTACGTCATGAAAGTCTTACGCGGAACCACGAGTGTCGAGTACACAAACCGAAATGTATCACACGTCATTTATATTATTAGAAATCCAAATCACAGAAACACGTCATATATTATAGCAATGTTCAGTATTGGTCTAGAAAACACCACGAACATGCGAGCCGATATTTATAGATTATTATTACTTTTACAACGTACGAACTACAACTAAAGGTCAAGTACTCATGAGAAATAATTTTAATTCGATTTTCCCCTCCCCAAGTTTAAAATCACTATTGGGCACGTTTATGATTTTTATATGCTTGCAAGATGATTATCATTAATCAATCTGGCAAGATAATATTAGTTTAATACAATAATGAATATGTTTTTTTTTTTACTCTATATATTCATAGCTAATAGAATTGCATCTGTCCACATTGCTTGTAAAAGCTATAACATGAACTTTGGATTTCCAATGAATGACTTACTATTTCTATGACTTACTAATGAATGACTATTACTTATATTTTTTTAAGTTCTAAACACATACATCCATAATATAAAATAAACTTTAATTTGTCTATTGGTCAATGGTTATATTATATAGTTATTATATGTAGTTAGGTAGGAGGAAAGTGGAAGAATATACAATTTTTTTTTTATCTATTTTTAGATTATATTTTCCCCATTATCCCAGTCGAAACTTTGAATAATTATGGCCAACAAACAACTGCTTATCCGATATAATATTTAAAAAAGACTTTTTCCTAAACTATAAAGCTCATAACATATTACGATATGGCAATAATTGGCCGTTTGAAAATCAATTAAAATAAAAAAATAATTGAATAATGCGAAACTGTGTACCTGTATAAAACATTATATTTGGTGTTCTGCAAGTTCCTACATGTTAATAAGTAATAAAGTAATAAATAATATAGTGCCATTAGAAAATAAAAACCAAAAGTGTAAGTACACGAGACATATTATATAATATATACCTACTATATAGTCACGTTAAAAGCACGAAATTAAACGCATTAATCACGGTATCGTATAAAACAATCTTATAACTAATTTTACTGCGTTTCGTATACAAAATCGGCAAATAAAAATCAAAGGGGAACCAAAATACGGATTACTTTAATTGCTATGTATTACGCATTGTATGACAATGAGTAATGTTAGGTACATAATAAAAACAGCGTTCCATTTTTTATTATTATTAGTAATTTTCGAGCAGCATGTGCTGCAAAACCAACTCATTGACCATAAGCATACACCATCGAGCCGTCCCATAGGTCAGTATTGGCCTCTACCAGAATCTAACATGAATATAAAACATTCATTATTTATTATTATTATATATTATTATATTTTTGGGCATACGTAAACTGCGCCCGAAATTTTATCTACGTTAATTTATATCTTTTTCGTTTAATTTATGTCTCTATGTTTGACGATTGTGTACTTTTTCAAGTACATCACAGACATTTTATTTTTGTCAAGAAATACCAACACGTTATCGAATATCTATATTGCAGTAATACGACAACTGA